>CATIWC010002963.1:0-29746 GCA_948472305.1 Vicia faba | reverse complement strand
GAATGATATTTCCTTTAACTTATGAATGATGATCTTGTTGTAAGGAAATTAGCCAGTTCTTGAATCTCGGTTAAAATTTGAAATTTCCACTTGAATGGTTTGAATGATACATCTTGCCTTTGTAACTTGAACTTCAAGAAATCACAGATGACCTTTGTAACCTATATTTCAAGTAAATCATATGCCTTGTCTTCTAACCTCACTTTTCATATCGTGTCCAAATCAAACTTGCATTCTCAATAGGAAGCTTAACCTTGATGTCCAAACCACAAGCGACTTGTAACTCAGAACTTCATTCCATAATCCACTGCTCAAGAACCAAGCGAATTTCCCTTATCCTGATGAGGAAACTTCAAAACAAAATTAAACACAACGATGGCATAGGCCTAATGCTTTGAAACAAAGTGCCTAATTCCATGAAATGCATGATATGCAAACGAATTAGTGAAAATGATGTAAATGGGATGAAAAGTCTAAGCCTGATAAAAGTAAGAGGTATGGAAAATTTGGGGTACGACAACTTGTGACTTTTTGTCCTTGAATGTGTTCTTGGAGGGAGAAGAAATTGAGAGAAGAATTTTGAATTTTAGTAGTTTTGTGTGTGTAATGAGATAAATAATCTTTTGGAAATTGAGTTCCAAGAATATATAAAAATTCCTTAAGTCTTGTTTGGTTTGTGTAATTTTGAAATAATGCTGAGTTTTCAACATATTTCATGTACCGGTCGACATCGAACCCCCAAGCTCAGGACTTTCGATGCGGAATCATGACACAAAACTTGAACAAAATCATTGATGACGAAATTTTTGATGTTGTGCCGAAAGAATTATCCTGATACGATAAAAATTAAGCAAGTTATGATGCTTTGAATGGTGAGAACTCGGGTATTAAAATTTGTCGTGCATATTTTTCAGCTTATTTTGTGTATTTCTCGCAAACAAACCATAAACTCATGACTTTCGATGCAGAATCATGACGCGTAACCTGAAACAAAATTATTGGTGACAAAATTTATGACGTCGTGCTGAAAGAATCGTCCTGATACGATAAAAATCGAATGAGTTATGATTTTTTTAATAGCAAGAAATAGTGAACTTTTTTGTGTGCATTTGAAATTTCAGCTTATTTTCGTACCCATGTTAGGAAGCGAGCCACAAACCAAAGCCTCCGGAGCACAATCCGAACTGGGGACCTGAAGTGAATTTGTAGCTAACAAAATTTGTGATCTCACACTTCGAGACCTGAAGAACCACTTCAAAATACTTCTCCGGACAAAAGTTATTAATTTTTGAAGTCACGCTGTGAAACATTGCTTTTATGCTAAAATTATTCTGAATCAATCGAAACACTTGATTTCCCCTGCAATTTAAGGTGTATAGGAACACACGAGAGCTTGAAATGATGATAGCTTGATCAATTGCTGAAGAAATAGCTTGGAAACTGTGCGGAGTGCATTTAAATGCAGAAAACTATGAGCTATACTTTATTGTATCAATTAACGGAATAAGCGTTTGTTGTAACTCTTGAGAGATAAATACTTTGATCCTATGGCAACAGTAACATTGATATTTAATGATATGTATATGATGATGAAAAATAAACCGATTAGGGTTAGAATGAATAGGGAAAAGTTTGGGGTGCAACAACAAGTACCTCGGGTTGAGATGAGGAACCATGTTCCTTCCTTCTCATCTCCTTATTAAGAATATCACCCTTATCCATTCATAAAGAAACAACACCTTTAGCAGCAAGACTTGTAATAGAAACCTGAAACGTCTCTCAATGATCTAGAAAACATAGCAATAGAAATAGACCCAAAAGTTCATCATCCAATTTGATACTCATTCCTGACATCTGATCAAGGAGCCCTTGAAATTTACTCATGTGATAGGAAATTGATGTCCCTTGCTTATACTTCAAACTTATGGAACTATTCAACAAGAACAATTTATTATTCCCTGATTTAGACGCATACAAGGACTCTATATTCTCCCACCAAGTTTTTGAACGTGTCTCATTTGCAATATGATTATAAAAATTATCTTCTACATATTTTCGAATAAAACCAAATACTTGTTAATGTTCAAACCCCCATTCTTCATCAGACACAATATTTGGCTTTACAGAGCTAAAAATTGATAAATGTAATTTCTTCACAAATAGCAAGTTTTTCATATTGCCCTTCCATAAAAGGTAATTAGAACCATTCAACAATACCGTATTCATCTTTGTATTTGACTCCATCATTCAAACAAGTAAAATATCCCTTAACCAAGAACTCTGATGCCACTCTGATGGAAAATTAAGACAAAATAACAGAACAATACACATCAAATATAATATTTCCTAAACTTGTAGGAACCTTGAGGATCAACAACAAATATAAGACGACAACCAAACAATAAAGGCACAAAATAACATCAATATTTTTAACGTGGAAAAACCCTCAATTGGAAAGTAAAAACCACGAGTTGTCCATACCAAAGAAAATAGCTACATTATAATCAAAATAGGTTACAAGAGAGTCTTAAAGTGATTCACAAAATAGTGATAACAATCACAAATTACAAAGAAAACTAACTTACAAATAAGAATCAAAAAGCTTAAAATTTTCTCATATCTGCAGCTTTAGTGCGAACCCAATATCTCTAAACTCATATCTTGTTTTGAAGATCCCTAGGGTCGATCTGACGTTGAATTAATCGGGAATCGTCATTTTTATGAGACTACTGCAGAAAAAACGGGAATGAGTTTCTTTCCACTTTTATCTCTTTTTGAATCCTTATTTTTCTCGACCTCTCTTAACCCTAAATTGACAATATCCACTTATATATGTGAGACAAATAGGCTATTAATATTTGGTATTTCTCCACATAGGAAGGGAATTTAAACCCAACAAAAAAAAGGCCTTCATTAAAAAAATCATCGCAAGATTATAAAAGGTTATCATAAGTTGGTCATTCCAACCGCAACCACCACCAAATAAAATAACAATTAAGTTACAATGTCTAAATCTGGTATAGAAGCTGCTTTAAGGCCTTCCATTTTCCAGGAGTACATTGTGTTGGTGCACAAAGGAGAGATGAAAGACAAAATGAATATATTGAATGACGACTACAAAATAAGAAATAATGAATTACATTGACCTACCTACTACTAGGCTATTGATACACAAAATTAGGGTATAATAAAATACTAAAATACCCTCTAACAAACTTAATTAACAAGATATTCCTAAAATATAAATTAATTCCAACACCATCCCTTAATTTATATTTACACAAAACTGACAACACCAATTCAATCCCTCAAATGAAGAAATTGATCAGTCTTGATAGCCTTTATCAGAACGTCTGCCAGCTGCTTCTGGGTGCTATAGTGCACAACTTCTAATATTCCATTATGAACCTGATTCCGCAGAAAGTGATACTTGGTCTCAATATGCTTGCTTCTCCAATGCAGCACTAGCTTCTTGGCAATATTGATTGCATACTTGTTATCAATCATCAGCTTCAGAGGTTTGTCTATCTCAATCTACACAACTTGGCATGCAGTCAGAGCTCCTGCAATATATTCAGATTCACAGGTTGACAGCACAACAACAACTTGCTTCTTGGAACACTAAGAAATAAGACCTCCTAGAAATTTGAATAAGTACCCAGAAGTACTTCATCTATCAACTATGTCTCCACACCAATCAGAGTTTTAATAACTCAAAAGTTATGATTCGATCTTTCTTCCAGAAGGAAATAACACTCCATACTTCAGAGTTACCTTCACATACCTCCAAATCCTAACAACATCTTGGTAATGAGACCACTTTGCTTTACTTATAAGTCTGTTAACCATTCCAACTACATAGTAAATATTAGGCCTGGTATTACACAAATATCTCATAGAACCAACCATTTGTTTGAAGGTTATAGCATCCATATCCTCTCCATCAGAATCAGAGTCAAACTTCTAATTTGTATCAGCAGGTGTGATATCAACTTTGCAATTCTCTAGCTTAAATCTCTTCAGAAGCTCAAGTTCATACTTCACATAATTCAAAATGACTCCTTTCTCATAGTACATAAATTTTATCCCTAGAAAGAAACTCATTTTCCCAAGATCTGTCATCTCAAACTCATTTATTAGAACCTTCTTGAACATAACTATCTCTTGTTCAAAACTTGTTGTGAGCAATATGTCATCAACATACAAACATAACAGAATCATATTACCTTCTGAAGTATGCTGAACATAAACACCATACTCCATCTCACACTTCTGAAACCCTTGTCCCTTGAAAAATGAATCAATCTTCAGATTCCAAGCTCTGGGCACTTGCTTCAATCTATATGTTGGCTGAAGATTTTGATAATGTTATTTAGAAGCCAAAAGAGTTAAATGTTCTGATCGAAATGGAATTAAACGTCAAATTTCGAAGTTGCAGAAGCAGTGTTTCGAATAAGTGTGTCAAAGCTTGAAGCTTCGAACGGGAATTATGGGAACATATCCAAAGGAGTCTCGAAACAACAGCGAGGCTATGTTTGGGAAAAGCGTTCGAAACGGAGAAACACCAAAGCATGTTAAATTCAAATGGAAGCGGGACTTTCAAAGTTTGAAAGTTATGTGTTGGAGCATTTGGGGACACGTGGAAGGATGAAAGAAGCATTGTCCTGCATGTTCGAAACGTGGCATAATCCTATAGCAAGACCGTTAGGGTCGAATTAGTATAAATAGGAGTCTTAATATTAGGATTTCTGTGTGTCATATCTATTATACAAAATACTCAATAACATTCAAACTACCACATGGCAAGGGAAACGAATGCAAGAGAAATGTATGTATGATAGCACCATGTATTTCTAATTTAGTGAAAACCTTTTTACCATTTCCAGTACTTCCTTTATTCCCTTTGTCAAGCAACATTTACAAGTTTTCTTATTCACAGCCTTTTTACTTCGAAATCTCTTCCTCAAAATCTTACACTTTAATGTTATCTTTATGTTTCGAGCGCTTTATATTTCTCAAAACCATCACATTTTCCATACCTTTACGTTCAAGTCTTGTTCTTCGAACGCATACTTTTACTTAAAATCATTTATAGATTTCTTGCATTAAATGTTTCTCCTTCTTTTAAAACTTTTATGTTCCAGAAACCCTTTATGTTAACCGTTTTTGTAAGTCGAAATCATTTACTTCATTTTCATGCAGTTTTATATGTCTTTACAATTCAGCATTACAATTAGCATCTATTCGTACAATTTAATTCTTATACACACTTTGATTACATCTTTAGACTCTTAGAGAGAGAGATCGAAATAAGCCAAACACTTATACAATATTGACCATGAATATCTGTTCGATTGTAAGAGTAACTTTAATATCCAAGGAGTCCTAGGATCAATCTAGTCGATCCTGTGAGTTACCAGAGGGATTGAATAACAGTAAGAAAGATTATTCGATAGTTTGGAAGACTAGCGGTTGTTTACCAGAAATCACTGGAAACAAATTGGCACACCTGGTGGGACCAATAGTTGGATATCAGAATTAAGGATTGTCGAGACGTGACCATTACAAAAACGTTGGAACCTAAGAAGTTTGTTGTTTTATGAACCTGAGAAGTGGTAAGATAACCAACAGCAACCAACCTTTATCCAGAAGAAAACGTTTGGACAAAATGTCTAATTCAGACAATCAACAAGGGGACCAAGGTGGCCCACATGCAACAGGCACTAACGCGTCCATTTCGAGCGGAACATCTAATGCAATCCCTTCGAATGCACAGTTTGTTGCATCTTCAACCAGTAACATAGCCACCAATGGAATAAGTGGCATATCAACTAATAGTTCGATCTTAGGAAATACTGGAACTATGGGCTACCCTGGGGGATTCGTTCCACCACCAGGGACACAATCCCACTTCGCCACCCCATTAACTAGACCACCCGGTTTCGATGGGAATAGAATCATAAATTCCTCTTATGGAATGCCAACATCTTTTATGGCAGGTTTACACAATTCCACATCGAATTCATCTCCCCAACTAGGGTCTGGGTCTGGTGCGAATCAGTTTATGACAAATAACCAAGGGTCAGTGGGTTATAGCATATTACCTATCCTAACCACAGATAACCAGTTGGCTTTTAGGCAATTGATGGATGACAGTAACCATAATATGATAGGGGTATTAGCGCAAACCATGCAGGAAATATTTGCCCCAATAGTGCAGAATGTGACTGTGACGAACAGGGAAAACGCTGATAATATGAGTCGAATAGCAGATTTCTTTGCTCCTACAGAAAGGCGTAGGCAGAATCAGGCGGGATTTCGAACAAACATGCCTGTTATAGAACAATTTGCTAACGACCCAATTTATAGACCACCCAGAGAAGAAGTTAACTTAGGGGCCAGGGCACCAAGATTAGAAGCCCCAATAATCCCGGCTCCACAGAGGGAAGTTATGGAACCAGGGGCAAGGATCGAAAGGCCAGAAGCCCCAGAATTTCGAGAAGAACAACCTAGGGGAGTTGTTTTGGTTGGTCGAAATCAAGATGCCGATGCCGTCGTTCATAGGATTCGAAACGATAACATCCTGGCAGAAAACAACCTAACCACCATGATAGAGAGGATCATGGCCCAGAATGGCCTCAACACAGGAATGAGGAGGCCAAATTACGCTTCTCCTATATTGGATTGTATAATGCATACTGATTTACCAAGGGGATATAAAGTCCCTAAATTTACAAAGTTCGCTGGGGATACCAATGAGTCAACAGTCGAACACATAGCGAGATATCTAACCGAAGCGGGAGATATAGCCAATAATGAAGATCTCAGGATCAAATACTTCCCAAGTTCTTTGACAAAAAACGCCTTCACATGGTTTACCACTTTGCCCCCTGGGTCCATTGACACTTGGACTCTCTTAGAGAGATTATTCCATGAACAATTTTACATGGGACAATCGAAAATAAGTTTGAAGGAATTGGCGAGTGTTAAGAGAAAATTCACCGAACCCATAGATGATTATTTGAATAGATTTAGGCTGTTGAAATCCAGATGTTACACAGTAGTGCCTGAACATGAGTTAGTCGAAATGGCCGCTGGTGGCTTGGATTATTCTATTCGAAAGAAACTAGACACTCAGTATTTGAGGGATATGGCTCAGTTAGCCGATAGGGTTCGACAGGTCGAAAGACTAAAGGCCGAAAAAGCCAGAGTCTTTAAGAATAGCAAGAAAGAAAGGATTTCCTATGTTGGGACTGAGGAAGTAGAAGAATATCCTGAATTCGAATTCGAAGAGGTCGAAATCGACCTCGCTGAATTAAAACAGGCCCCGCCTTACTCCTGCAAAATGTTAGTTCCCACAAAAGGGAAAGATATTGTTGAAAATGAGAAAAGTGACAAATTTCCAAAGAAGGTTTATACCTTCGACGTCACCAAATGCGACGAAATTTTTGACTTGCTTGTCAAGGATGGCCAACTAATTGTGCCATCAAATGTCAAAATACCTCCTTTGGATCAGAGAAAGAAGAGGGGATTTTGCAAATATCATAGTTTCCTGGGCCACAAGACCTCACAATGTTTTCTTTTCAGGGACTTGATTCAAAACGCGATCAAAGATGGCAGACTAAAGTTTGCTGATAAGGTGAAGATGAAAGTGGACGAAGATCCTTTGGACGTCGCAGACACCAACTACTCCGAGCCTGCATGCATTGGAGAAGTCAACATGGTGGAGACTGATCGAAGCGACGCCCTAACAGAAGAAAAGGATACTGAAGTTGAGAACTGGGTGATGGTCGAAGTCAGCGAGGAGGTCACTGAAGACATCCAGAATACGCCAGAGACTCCGATTGCTGCACCTGTAGCTATTGCAGGAGAAACTCAGGCTACTGAAGGCCAAGGGAATCAAAACGAAGGATTAACACAAGTCACTGAAGGCTTGAGGCTGGAATTGGAGAAAGTCCAAATCACGTAGCCAATTCCCCCTCAGAAGGAAATATGGGACACTCTAGGGGAACCCAGTGGAAAATTTGACTATCTGGTCAAATATTCTGCCCCAGAGAGTTCGAAGGTCCAGATTAAAGATATAAAGCCCACATGATGGGGTGATGATGAAGCTAAAGAGGGGGATGTGGAAATAAATATGGTAGACATGGAAAGGCCTCGCTCTGAGATGGAGGAAGTGGAAAAATACTTAGAAAAAGAAAAGTACAGAATGGGGGATAATCACACTGGAGATGCTAGTCTCAAAGATTATCTCATGACATGCCACAAAGGAGATTCAGGCATGATATTGTGCCCTAGGTGCAGCATCCTCTGCAACCAAAGAATTGCTGCGAATTTCGAAAGGGTACAGAGGGCTCGAACTGGCAACAATTGGCGCCAGGATAACCAGCTTTTTAGGTGTTATCCCAAGGCTGGAGAGAGTCTGTTGGAGTTTGTTTTTCGCTGCTACAAAGGGACAACCAAGTGCTTGATTTGCCCAAGGTGTTCTGCTGTGTATGACCAAAGCATGGCCAGGGCCTTCGAAACGATTCCCTTCGCCCCTTGCTGGAACCATCAAGAAACTGCCCAGATGGGCCCACGTTTCGACAGCAGATACAAACAGCGAAGGCCTGATAGCCCTCACCCCAAAGCTGCTCGAAGAGTGACTTTCAAACTCCCTGCTGAAGTGCCAACCGATAGATGGCTACAAGTCAGAAATGACAAAGGCAAAGACAGATGGAGGAGTGCTGAACGAAATGCACGCCATGCTGTGACATACAGGAGGCAATTCAACACACAAAAAAGGGAGGAAGTGAGATTAGAGAATTACAAAGGAAGGAACCCCATGTCAAGATCCTAGTGGCGCAGACAGCAAAGGATTCGAAAGGCTGAGAGAGAAGCTGTGGCAAACAAAGGGGATACTTCAACGAAAATACAAGGTGAATCTAGCACCAACAAACCAAAAAATCAAACTGAAGATAAACCTCCAGTAAACAGGAGGCTCTTCTCTGAAGAACAATGCAATGAACCAAAGGAATACACTCCAGGCCCGGAAGAGGACGAAGATATGATAACAGATAACTTCGAATCGGAGGGGGAGTCTTCATTCAACTTGAACTGTAACGTGGTGTCTGTGCTTCCCTGCGAATTTGGGCAGGAAACCGAAATCAATGAATATGAGGAGGAAGACACCACAGATTTAATGAAACATAGGCCCGTGTGCTACTACGTGATGGACAATGGGGCTGTTGAGGAACAAAATGCGTTCTTCGAACGTCCAGAACCTGCAATGAAGAATCATCTCAAGCCACTTTTCATTCGGGCGAAAGTGGGTGTCCATGGTGTGAACAAAGTTCTAGTGGATGGGGGTGCTGCAGTCAATCTGATACCCCATTTCATGCTAAAAAGATTAGAGATCCGCGAAGGAGATATCAAGCCCCATAATATGGTTCTGTCCAATTATGAGGGAAAAGTGGGCAAAACACTGGGAGTGGTCTAGTTGGAATTGACAATAGGCTCATGTTGCAGGCCCACCATGTTTATGGTGATCGAAGCCAAGGCCAACTATAACCTGCTACTGGGAAGAGAGTGGATCCATGGCGTGGGGGCAGTTCCTTCGTCAATGCATCAGCGACTAGGTCTGTGGAGAGATGATGGAATCGTGGAAAACATCGAAGCAGACCAGAGTTACTTTATGTCAACTGTCAATTTAGTTGACAAAAGGGACTATGATAAAAATCTGGCAAAGATTGCTCCATGTGTTCCAAATGATGAGATGAACGAAACTAGAAACGCCCACTACTACATGACACTTCGTCATGACGGCCTTTACTGGGATAGAACAATAATCAGTGAAGAAGAGGAAGTCGAAAGCACTATACAAAAACGGCCAACAGGCTGGGACTTCGACAACCTTAGCCATGACTGAGTCTACCTTTTTCGAAAGGATTTCGGCCTATATGGCTGAGAACAAATCAAAAACGGCCTTAGAGGCTGAAATAAATAAATCAACTATAAAGACGAATGAAGTTAGTGGGGAGGGTTCGAAATGCTCACCCATCAAGGAGTTGGAGATGGATCAAAGGTTGGATGCCATCTATGATAAAGAACCCTTAGGCTTCGAAAGGGATCCCATAAACTCAGGTGTCAAAATGTTGGCACAGGATCCGCTCGAAGAAGTCAACTTAGGGGATGAAAAAACGAAAAGAGTAACTTACATAAGTGCTAAACTTAGTCCAGGCCTCAAGAAGAAAGTGATCAAAGTCCTTAAGGAAAACAAAGATTGTTTCGCATGGGATTATGATGAGATGCCTGGTTTAAAGAGGGAGTTGGTCGAACACAGACTGCCAATCAAAGATGGCAAGAGGCCCATCAAACAAACTCCCAGAAGATTCGCACCAGCGGTCCTCACAAAAATAAAAGCTGAGATCGAAAGGTTGCTGCGCTGCAAATTCATCAGAACAACAAGGTACGTTGAATGGTTAGCAAACATAGTACCCGTTATTAAGAAAAATGGTTCTTTAAGAATTTGCATAGATTTTAGGGATTTAAACACTGCAACCCCTAAGGATGAATATTCCATGCCCGTGGCAGAAATGCTAGTAGATTCTGCTGCAGGGTTCGAATACTTGAGTATGTTAGATGGATACTCTGGGTATAACCAGATTTTCATTGCTGAAGAAGATGTTGCAAAAACAGCATTTCGTTGCCCAGGAGCCTTAGGCACCTACGAATGGGTGGTGATGCCTTTTGGTTTAAAAAATGATGGGGCAACTTATCAAAGAGCGATGAATTCAATTTTTCATGATTTCATCGAAACCTTCATGCAGGTGTATATTGACGATATAGTCATCAAATCTATATCTGCAGAAGCACATTTGCATCATTTAAGCCAATCATTCGAACGAATGAGAAAGCATGGCTTAAAGATGAATCCCCTTAAATGTGCATTTTTTGTGCAGGCTGGAGATTTTCTTGGTTTTGTGGTCCACAAGAAAGGAATCAAAATCAACCAGAACAAGACCAAAGCCATAATGGAGACGAAAGCACCTGCGTCAAAAAGGGAGTTGCAATCTTTGCTAGGGAAAATTAACTTCCTCAGAAGATTCATCTCGAACCTGAGTGGAAGAACCCAAGCTTTCTCTCTGTTACTTCGTCTTAAGCAAGGTCAAGCCTTCGAATGGAACGAAGCTCACCAGGAGGCGTTTGACAAAATAAAAGAATATCTTTCTCAGCCTCCTATTTTGTCTCCACCATCATGGGGGAAGCCCATGAGATTGTACATATCTGCCTCTGAAGTTAGTATAGGTAGTATGCTAGCACAAGAGGATAACAATGGTGTCGAAAGAGCCATATACTATTTAAGTAGAGTGCTAAATGATGCAGAGACCAGATATAGCAATTTAGAAAAGCTATGTCTCTGTTTGTATTTCTCTTGTATGAAACTCAAGTATTATATAAAACCTGTTGATGTTTATGTTTCATCTCACTTCGATGTCATTAAACATATGCTTTCAAAACCAATAATGCATAGTAGAGTTGGCAAGTGGGCTTTAGCCTTAACAGAATATTCATTGACTTTCATGCCTTTAAAAGCTATGAAAGGTCAAGTGATTTCTGATTTCATTGTGGATCATTCGTTGGTTGAGCAGACAAGCATGAGTTACGTCGAAATGCAACCATGGAAATTGTACTTTGATGGTTCAACCCACAGGAATGGAAGTGGTGTTGGAATCCTTCTAATTTCTCCTGAAGGAATTCCAACAAAATTCAAGTATAAATTAGATGGTCCTCGTTGTTCGAACAACGAAGCTGAGTATGAAGCGCTCATTGTTGGACTTGAAGCTTTGTTGGAATTGGGGGCAACCAGAGTCGAAATTAAAGGAGACTCTGAATTGGTGGTCAAACAAATCACAAAGGAATACAAGTGCATAAAGGAAAATTTAATGGTATACTTCGTCATAGTCAATAGGCTATTAAGGAAATTTGAATACATGGATATTCAACACATACCAAGAATAGAGAACCAAGAAGCAAATGACTTAGCGCAGTTGGCTTCAGGTTATAAAGTATCTACTAAGAATTTTAAGGATTTGGTCGAATTAAGGGGAAGAGTTATGGCTACTAGATTCACACCATCGGATCTGGAAAGTATGAGATTGGGATATGCTGAGAAACAGGGATTCGAAATACTAGCCATAAATACTTTGTCAGATGCAGATTGGCGAAGTCCATTGAAGAGTTATTTAGCAGACCCAACTCTAAAGGCGGATAGAAAAACAAAATATAGAGCATTGTCATATCTCCTCATGGGGAACGAATTGTTCAAAAAGACCCAAGAGGGTGTATTATTGAAATGCCTAGGAGAGAGTGAGGCATATTTAGCATTGTCTGAAATCCATAATGGGGCATGTGGGGCACACCAAGCAGGCCATAAAATGAAATGGTTGCTATTTCGATACGGTTTGTATTGGCCTTGCATGCTCAAAGATTGCATAGACTTTGCTAAAGGATGTGAGGAGTGTCAGAAACATGCAGGAATTCAACATGCCCCTGCAAGCGAGTTGCATTCGATCATCAAACCATGGCCATTTAGAGGATGGGCATTGGATTTGATAGGAGAGATAAATCCTGCTTCGTCCAAAGGACAGAAATATATCTTGGTGGGAGTAGATTATTTTACCAAATGGATCGAAGCTATACCTCTGGTAGTTGCTGATCAAGAGGCAATTATCGAATTTATACAAAAGCACATTATCTATAGGTTTGGATTGCCAGAAAGCATAACTACATACCAAGGCTCTGTATTTACTGGTAGAAAGATGCAAGGATTTGCCCAAGAAATGGGGTTTAGATTGCTAACATCAACACCATATTATGCTCAAGCAAACGGACAAGTCGAAGCAGCAAATAAAATAATAATAGGATTAATCAAGAAGCATATTGGCAACAGGCCAAGAAATTGGCACAAAACTCTGGACCAAGTGTTATGGGCTTGTAGAACATCTCCTAAGGAAGCTACTAACACTACGCCTTTCCAACTTACATTTGGGCATGATGCAGTGTTACCAGTAGAAATTCATCTGCAATCAGTTCGAATTCAGAGACAAAACGAAATCCCAGCTGCATTATATTGGGAAATGATGATGAATGAATTAGTTGAGTTGGACGAAATTAGATTACATGCGTTGGAAATTTTGATGAGGCAAAAAGAAAGAGTGGCCAGAACATACAATAAAAGGGTGAAGAAAAAAGTATTCATTATTAATGACTTGGTTTGGAGAGTCATATTGCCTATGGACAAGAAGAATAAAGCGTTAGTTAAATGGTCACCTCATTGGGAAGGACCTTTTCGAATATTAAAAGTGTTCTCAAACAATGCATACGAAGTCGAAGAACTCTTGGATGATAAACGTGTCCTAAAGGTTAATGGGAAATATTTAAAGAAGTATAAGCCAAGCCTGCGGGAGATTCGAATAGTAACAACGTAAACAAAATATTATAAAAAGCCAAGATGGCAAGATAGAATGCCAAAATGGCGTTGTTCGAATATTACATGTAAGAAACCAAAGTTATAGTCAGATAAACATCAAAATCTAGAAATAAGCATTATTTTTCAATCGACTAAAGGTGCTTCGAAATGTTTCAAGTTTCTGCTGAGCGAACCGCCTGGCACCTTCCAAGGTTGCCACTTCTCCTTTAAGTTGTTCTGCAGTCTCCATTTCTGCAAGCCCCTGGTTGAGAAGCTCTTCGAATTGGTTACCTGCAGGATTAGTTTCGAAGGCTAGTTGTTGTTCCTTAGCCTCCTTAACTTTCTGCTGAAGTTCTAGAATCTGCCTTTCCCAAATAAGAATGGACTCAGCTCGAGCCTCATATTTAGTTTTCGCCTGCTTCAGATGCATAGCTTGATCCTCAGCTTCTTGAGAAAGTTTCGAAGCTTGTTCGTAAGCGGCATCCATGGCAATGCGTTTCTCGTGAACCTTCTTGGCAGCAGATTCGTCTTGGAGAAGGTAGACAGTTACGTTGTCCAGCAAATTCTGAAGATCAAACAAGAGAGTACTAACTGGCAAGGAGCAGGTGGAAAGATTGACCTTTGTGAGCAGCTCCTTCATAGTATAGCAAGCAGTACTATCTTGCTTAAGCACTTCGAATATATCCACATTGAGAATAGTTCTCCTAATTTTGTTGAGAAGAACAACTCTTTCATCTGTGGGAAGAGGATAACTGGTTGAACTTGTGCCAGCCCTAGCGAGTGGGACGTCCCTCTGAGCCAACTTTGCCTTCATGTACCCAATGGGGTCATTTCGCCTCAGAAGTGCCAGTTCCTCGTCAGTCATTCGAGATGGAGAGGATTGGGGGAATTCCACGCGTAGGGGAACCACGTTTGTTTCAACCTCTAGGGTTTCGTTGATTGCACCACCATCCCCTTCATTTGCTTCGTGCTCTTGGTCTTCTTCATCCTCGTCCAAATCTACCACTTCGATACCATCCCTTTCGCCGCTATTTGCGTTAGACTCCGTCCCAGCAGTCGAACCGTCATTGACATTTTCCTCGTCATTGGCACTTTCCCCCTCAGATTCTTCGTCTGCAGATTCTTCGGCTCCTTGCCTGGAGTCAGCTTTCTCTTCTTCAGTCTGAGTGTTCTTTGGGTCCTCTTGAAGAGTTTCAAGAGGGGACTTTTGAAGAGAAGCCCTTTGTAAATCCTCTGCAGACGTTTGAAGTGTTGTTTCGTTCACCTCTTTCGGAGGAATGGAGGTACCTTGATCATCCTGCTGATCAGAAGTTCCAGCCAGAACCGCCACATTGGAAGAACCTTTGTTTTGGACCAAGTTGCTGGAATCTCCTTGAGGAGAGGAGTTGAGCGGAGCGGCAGCTCTGGATGGTGAGGTCGAAATGGTGGAAGTGGGATTCAAAATGTTCTGCAAGGAACAACAGAATGTTAAAGAAAAACATTCACCAAGGTAATAAGAAGTTAGTGTTGGAAACAATTTTTAGAAGTTCGATTTACCTGTGGACCCTCAGAGGAGAGGTTACTAGCTATACGTTCCAACGGTGGGTTGGAGGTCGAAGGTGGATTTTTGGATTTAGGTAAGGGAGCAACATCCCTGGAATCGAGTCCAGAGACACTAGTCGAAACAGTGCTTTTAGGAGTATCTTTCTTTAGCTTCTTCTTCGAAGTAGTATTTGAGTTTCCTCCAGCCTTGGGGTCTTCCCCAGTAGTGCTTAATTTCCGCTTCTTGGGAGTAGTAGGAGGAAGCTTGTTGGTCTGAAAGAATTTTAACGAAAAGTTAGATATAAACCACAAAGCTTGAGTGAATTCGAAACGTCAAGGCTAAGTGATTACCGTTGGAATTGGAGCACTTGTTGTTATTGGCGTTATTGTTGTTGTTGTAGTTGCAGCAGTAGTAGTTGTTTCGGGTGGATTAGCTTTTTCGGTAGTTTCGATGGAGGCTTGAGAGGCACTCCCTTCCTTCGATTTCGAGGCAGCTGTCTTTATCCTGATAGCTGAAAATCAAAACAATTAAATCAAAGGTTAAAGATATGGAAAATAAAAGACATTTGGGATTTTTCCCAAGCATTCGCACCTGTGCCTTGATCAGATTTAATTGACATGGCAGAAAGGTCGTATCGAAGGTGTCCTGGGAAATCATGAAGCCAGTATCGAGCCCATGTCACAGTCTCAGATGGCTTTGGTTTCCTTTGAAGATATTTGAACATCTCTTTGCAAGTAAACCACCATGGATATGGGGGAAACCAAGCCAGAGCCAGTTCTGAGGTAGGTAATCTGGGAAATTTAGGTGGATGCATTTCGAATGCCAACCTATACCTATCCTCAGGTGACAGCCCTGAAGGAAGTTTTAGCTTAGAAACTTTTTGTTTAAATTTTTCCTTCAAGGTCTCAGCTGCTTGATGCACAGTGGAGTCCAAGCGCGTGGGGTCGTAAGTAGTTTCAAAATAGTTTTGAAAAGCTTTAATCTCTTTGGCATGAGTAAACATACCTTTCTTTGCTGGTACCTGCACATCGAAGGCATCAATTAGTTTCTGTCGAATCGTAAGAGTATCGAACATGCAAGTTTGATAAAACTTAATCCACCACTCCAGAAATCCTTTAGCCGCGAGATGGGTAGGTTCGAAGGCTATCAGCTCAAATTGGGCAAAGCCTTGATATTGTTCTTGCTGGATCTTGGCTTTCCTTGCCTTAAAAGTTCGACCAAAAGTGATGGCGCTCTCAGTTTGGAACAAAGGTTCAGGAATCAGTTGGCATAAGCCAAACTGCCTCGAAACGAAGTTTGGTTGGTAGGCAAAGAGAAGAATTTGGTTCTTGGCTGGGGTTATCCTTGAAGAGATGAGTCTAGGCAGTAAGAAAGCTCTCCATACATCCTGAATCTCCTTACTCTTGACGGCTTCTGAGAGAGCCATGGTGAACCAAGAAGGTCCATGAGCCCTCGAAGAAAAAGGCGCCATGCTCTCTTCGAACTTGTGCCTTTTGGAGAATATCATGATGTACTTCGAGAATTGAACCTTGAAGTCATCTTTGTCATCATTAGGAGTTAGTCTTCGAAGCCTAGTGCCTTCGACTATCCTATCACTTATTTCAGAATCTTGCTCATCAATGGTATTGGCGGTTGATAAGAAAGGTTCGAACATGGCATTTAGCCATAGTTGGAGTAACCAAAATGGGCCAGCCAATAAAATGTTTTTGGAGGTGTGGGATTTGAGGCTCGAAAGAGCTGACCTCAGGCTCTCATAGAGGTCAACTAAGAGTAATTCACTTAGGCACACTTTTCGATTTTCATGTAAATCCCTAGCTAGAGGGATGAACCTACTAGCTACCTGCAGGGATCTACTGCAGAAAACGTATCTAGACAGCCACAGGGTTAAGAAAGCAATGTGCTCTACGTCAGACACATTGTCCCCTTCAGCATGATAATGGCTGATGAATTTGGAAAAGCTGGCTAACTTGACTTCGAAGTCAATTATGCTTGAGTGCTCTTCGTTGTCAGGAACATAAGTTTCTCCCACTGGCGACAGCCCAGTAATGGCCGCTATATCGAAGAAGGTGGGGGTGATCATTCCACCTGGGAGATGGAAAGTGTTGTAGGTATTGTCCCAGAAATAAAGGGACGCGAATAGCAGAGGATGGCTGTAGGTGAATCCAGGTTTCGATAGCTTAATCAGGTTATAAATGCCTAATTCCTCCCATTGCTGGGATTTCTTGGCTTCTACTTTTGTGAACCAATTTTGGTAAGCAATATCAGAAGTGGGGCAAGATCGAAATGGTTTAAAATTGCTTTTTACATAATCCAAAACAAAGGGGTCCTTGGGAGGAACGGTTGGGGTTTCTACGGCATTTGAACTAGGAGATTCTACTGCCCTAGGGGCATCCATTTTGTTGAATAAGGGTTTGAAGCTATAACAGACGGGAAAAATTGTCCTGGTGTCCTTTAATATTTCAAAAACTGTAAGAGGGCCATTTAAGGCTAACCTCTTACCAGCAACATGGGTAGGAATGAGTACCTGTGATGCGTACAGCATTTCTTTTTCTTTGGAAATCATTTGAGGAGCAAGAGCAGATTGGCCTTGAATGGTGATGATTTTACTCTCCATGGTTGCTCCTATAGTTTTTCCTTTCTTCTTGGAGATTTTCTTGAGTTGGGATGAAGTAGAAGAAGACATTTTGGAAGATGTTTGAAAGCTTAGATTGTTTTATGAGAAAAGGAGGGTAAAAATTCAGAGTATGAAAGGTTTAGAGTGTGAAAAGAAAAGAAGAAGATTAAGTTGACGTTTTATAATGGGGAAATTTAAGCATCCACCGAATAGAAGTGTGATACATGGAGATCATGGGTTGGTATGATGAAGAGGTGGCGTGAAAATTAGCATAGGTAATAGGCGTGATTAAAAAAGATAATCATTACTTATAACTGCACCACGCTGTGAAGTGACTCCGGGCGGTTAAGGAATCCAAAAGGTGTTATGATTGATGTGACTGGAGTCAAAGGCATTAAATGTTACGATGATTCGAAAGTCCTATCAAAATCTTGTGTAAATGTTTAAAATAGGTGTTTCTCAAAGAAATCGAAATACATATTTTAAAGGGGCAATTTGTTGGCTGAAGATTTTGATAATGTTATTTAGAAGCCAAAAGAGTTAAATGTTCTGATCGAAATGGAATTAAACGTCAAATTTCGAAGTTGCAGAAGCAGTGTTTCGAATAAGTGTGTCAAAGCTTGAAGCTTCGAACGACAATTATGGGAACATATCCAAAGGAGTCTCGAAACAACAGCGAGGCTATGTTTGGGAAAAGCGTTCGAAACGGAGAAACACCAAAGCATGTTAAATTCAAATGGAAGCGGGACTTTCAAAGTTTGAAAGTTATGTGTTGGAGCATTTGGGGACACGTGGAAGGATGAAAGAAGCATTGTCCTGCATGTTCGAAACGTGGCATAATCCTATAGCAATACCGTTAGGGTCGAATTAGTATAAATAGGAGTCTTAATATTAGGATTTCTGTGTGTCATATCTATTATACAAAATACTCAATAACATTCAAACTACCACATGGCAAGGGAAACGAATGCAAGAGAAATGTATGTATGATAGCACCATGTATTTCTAATTTAGTGAAAACCTTTTTACCATTTCCAGTACTTCCTTTATTCCCTTTGTCAAGAAACATTTACAAGTTTTCTTATTCACAGCCTTTTTACTTCGAAATCTCTTCCTCAAAATCTTACACTTTAATGTTATCTTTATGTTTCGAGCGCTTTATATTTCTGAAAACCATCACATTTTCCATACCTTTACGTTCAAGTCTTGTTCTTCGAACGCATACTTTTACTTAAAATCATTTATAGATTTCTTGCATTAAACGTTTCTCCTTCTTTTAAAACTTTTATGTTCCAGAAACCCTTTATGTTAACCGTTTTTGTAAGTCGAAATCATTTACTTCATTTTCATGCAGTTTTATATGTCTTTACAATTCAGCATTACAATTATCATATATTCGTACAATTTAATTCTTATACACACTTTGATTACATCTTTAGACTCTTAGAGAGAGAGATCGAAATAAGCCAAACACTAATACAATATTGACCATGAATATCTGTTCGATTGTAAGAGTAACTTTAATATCCAAGGAGTCCTAGGATCAATCTAGTCGATCCTGTGAGTTACCAGAGGGATTGAATAACAGTAAGAAAGATTATTCGATAGTTTGGAAGACTAGCGGTTGTTTACCATACAAACATAACAGAATCATATTACCTTCTGAAGTATGCTGAACATAAACACCATACTCCATCTCACACTTCTGAAACCCTTGTCCCTTGAAAAATGAATCAATCTTCAGATTCCAAGCTCTGGGCACTTGCTTCAATCTATACTAGGCTTTCTGTAATTTGAACACAATCCCTTCTTGATTATTTTTCTCGAATCCAGGAGGTTGTGACACGTATACCTCTTCTTGTAATGGACCATTCAGAAATGCGGATTTTACATCTAAATGCATCAGAGGGCAATTCTTGTTAGCAGCTATTGCAATCACTAGTGTCGTTGTTTCATGTATCTCTACAGGTGAAAACACTTCAGAGTAATCCAACCCAGGCTTCTGTAGAAAGCCTCTTGCTAATAATCTTGCTTTTTGTTTTCCCATTGATCCATTTGGCTTTAGCTTCTGATTGAAAACCCATATGACGCTGATGGATTTCTTGCCTTTTGGAAGTTCTGTCAGCTTCCAAGTCTTGTTTCTCTCTATAATATCAAGTTATTCTTTCATGGCATGCAACCAGACTTGCTACTTTAGATCCTCTTTTGTACTCACCGGTTCAGAGTCTACTAACATTGAACATTGAATAACTTCTCCTTCAGAGTCTACTTCAGTGTCTTGTAACATGTCAAACTCTGAAAACCTTCTTGGGATGTTTCTGACTCTTTGTTGCCTCTGAATTTTATTTTCAGAACCTCAGACACCAGAACTTTCCCCTTCAGAAGCTCTTGCTTCAGAAATTATACTTTCTCCAGAACCTTGCTTGTCTTCAGAGTCTGAAAAATTTCCGGAGTCTGAATCACCATCAGAGTCAGAGTTAGAATGATCTTCACCTTTTGAATCTTATTCAGAATCAAAGTCTTTACCAGCTTCAGAAACATGTGTTTTTGACTTTTCTTCAGGAGTTCTCTCATCAGAGTCAGGATGAGACCTTCCCAATTCCAGACTTCTGACTCTTTTAGAATGACGTCTCTGCTGAACTCGACTTTGTTAGTTTCTTGACAATAAAGTTTGTACAAACATGTACTGTGGTACCCCACCAGTAACATTACTTCACTTCTCTCATCCAGCTCCTGTCTTCTGGCTTCTGAGACATGTTTGTAACATACAGAACCAAACACCTTTAGATGACTAACACTTTGCTTATCTCCAGTCCATTTCTGAGTAGGAACTGTTTCCTTCAGCTTCTTCGTTGGACATCTGTTGAGCTCATAACATGCAGTGGCAACAACTTCTCTACACAAAGTATGAGGAAGCTTCTTCTCTTTTATCATGCTTCTCACCATATCAAGCAAAGTACGGTTTCTTCTTTCAGCAAAACCATTGTGTTGAGGAGTATAGGGAGAAGTAACATCATGCTCATTTCCATTCTCCTCACAAAACCTTCTGAATTATGTGGAGTTATACTCACCACCACCATCAGTTCTAAGAATCTTTAGAGTCTGGCCAATCGGATTCTCAACCTTCAGTCTAAACTTCTTGACTTCAGCAAATACCTCGAGTTTGAACTTTATCAGAGATACCCATTTCATTCTGGTGAACTCAACAACAAATGACTCAAAGTGTTTATTTCCTCCAATTTATGCTACTAGGAATGGACCACACACATCAGAATGCACTACTCCCAAGGCATACTTTGCTCTTGGAGCTACTTCTGATGAAAATGGTAATCTTGGTTTCTTCCCTTCCATGCAAACTTTGCATGACTTCTCAGGCTTCTTGATTATTGGAATTCCGTGTACCAACTTCTTTGATTTTAGATGCCCTAAGCTTCTGAAATTCAGATAATCAAATCTTCTGTGCCACAACTCACTCTCCTTGACAACACTTGTTGCACTAAGACATTCAGAGTCTTCAGTTCTAACATTCACCTTAAATGTTCTGTTCCTTCCCTGTTCTGACTCCATAATCAGCTTCTGATTACAGTCATACAACTTCAAAAGATTGTCCTTCATGGTAGCTGAAAAATATTTCTCAATTAGTTATCCCACACTCATCAGATTTCTTTTCATGCCAGGTACATACCATACATTTTGGATCACTGCTACTTTCCCATTGTCTAGAATAATTCTAACATTTCCCATACCTTCTGCATTGAGGCATTTATCATCAGCGCATCTGATATTTGTACTCTTCCCAGAATTAAAATTAACCAACCATTTCTTGTTTCCAGTAAGATGGTTTGAACACCCTGTGTCCATATAACACCATTCTGATGAATTCATATTATCAGGTTTAAAAGCTAACAATAGCACAGGTTCATCAACAGACTCTCCTCTAACTGTATTTTCTTTTTCTGACTTCATTTCTTTGTTCGACCAGAAATCTTTGGCATATTGACCAAAGTTCTTGCAACAGTAACAATGAACATTCTTCTTATCAGTCTTTTCTTTTCCCTTCTGGACATTATTCTTCCTATTAGAGTTTGAAGCTTCTGACCTTTGACCACCATTAGTTTTCTTCCTGGCTTATGACCATGTCTGCTTCTGATACTTCTTACCAGAAGTTACTTTCAGATCCTGCTCCTCTACTACCCTCTTTGAAGTTCTCTCAGTCTTACGTAGCTCATGCGCCTCTAGACTACTTTGCAGCTCTTCAACTCTCGTGGTGCTCAGACCTTTAGAATGTCCAATTTCTACCAGAATATAATCAAACTGAGAAGTTAAAGATCTCAATATCTTCTCAATGATTACTTGTTCAGAAAGAGTTTCTCCACAAGCTTTCATCTTATTAGTGATCAGAATCACTCTAGAGATGTACTCAGAAACCTTCTCGTTATCCTTCATGTTGATATTCTCATATTGCTTTCTGAGATACTAAAGCTTCACCTTCTTCACTAATGTGCCACCACCGTAACCTCAGACCAGTGTGTCCCACATAGCCTTTGTTGTTTCATAGTCAGCAATCTTCTCAAAAATATTTGCATCTACATATTGATGGATGTAGAACAATGACTTCTGATCTTTATTCCTTAGCACCTTTTGTTAATCTTCAGTGCCTCTTTCACTTCTGCTGCTAATAGATCATAGCCATAGGTGACAAGATCTAACACATCTTGAGAGCCAAACAACACACGCATCTGGATCTTCAAACGATTCCAGTTTTTGCCATCAAACATTGGAAGCTTGGAGTTGATATCAGTGTTTCCGTTCATCTTCAACCTTGAGCAATTCATGCAAAAAACTCACTAAAACACAGTGTTCCCCAAATCCCACAGAATTAGAAAAAACGATTCTCAATCACACAATACCTCACTGTTCACTCGTGTTTCCCCGTGGATTTCAAATCAGAGCTCTATATACCATTTATTGGAGCAAATAGGAGAGATAAAAGACAAGGAATATATTGAATGACGACTACGAAATAAAGAATAATGAATTACATTGAACTACCTATTACTAGGCTATTTATACACAAAATTATGGTATAATAAAAGACTAAAATACCCTCTAACAAACTTAATCAATAAGATATTCCTAACATATAAATTTATTCCAACACATTGGAATGAAGGATATTGTACCAAAATGCATAGATATTTTCTCAATTTAAAATGATTGAATATGAAGCTTAAGTTAGTGGACATGTGTGTTATTATTTCGGTTATTATGTCGGTTTTATTTTCAAAAAGGAAATGAAAAGCTCAAGTGAGCAAAAAAAAGACATAAAGATAAATGTTCAAGTGAGCAAAGATGAAAATAATATGAAATGTAAATGATAAAATAAATGTGCTTAAAGCAAAAAGCATAAAGTAAAAGCATAAAATAACGTCAATTGTTAGAAGTTAGAGGTTAGTTGAATGACCATCTTGAAACTTGCATTTGAAAACTCATTAGAAGATTGATAAAATAAAATCCTGTCAACAACAATTTTTATTTTGTTTTTGTCAAGTATATCATTCATTTCAAAATCTCAAGGCAACATTAAATGATCAATGATATTTAAATGATTCACTTAGTTCCAAAATTTATGAAGATTCATTAGAGGATTGATAAGACCAAAGCCTCCTAACGATAAACCTCAAGGTTATTGGATCAAAGGTTTCAAATTAAACATACTTGGGCTTACAAACATAGGTTTGGGCCACGAGTGATCATTTCTCGAATCGGGACAAAATTTAACGCTATGTTAAGCAATCTTAAGTGGACTAATATAGAAGTCACACCTATTTTGAGGTCGGTCAATAGCAATCTATGTGCCATATGTTTGGAGTGATGATATGTATATCATCCTCTAACAACATCTAGCACAATGAGAAAGGGATAAAATGTAGAGGAAAGGGATGCAAGGTGTTGTACCCCAAAATTTTCCCTCTTATTTTGTCAAGATTCTCCTCACAAGACTTCTTGGACTCAAGACCAGATTAGGGTTTGCTTAGCTCAAGACCTCATCATGCATTGATGACCTGAAATTAGGGTTTGAGTTTGCACAAAGATTTTTGGACCATCAATTCTTACTATGACTTTCATACATCATGTTGGACCTCTAAGCTTGCTCATACCAAGTTTCAAGCCTTGAATCACTTTTTTGACCAATCAATTGGACAATTGACCTAAAAATCAGTTGTATTGGGGAAAAAGTCAACCATGGCCAATTTACAGTCAAACCTCATAATTGCTCACGAAATATACCCTCAAGTTGTTCCCAAGTGTGTATGGAGTTTGAAATCAACATCGTAAACCTTCATCGTTGGTGATATCACAAGCTTTTATTTCATACTTAGCAGTGTGTTCTATGGTTGACTCATTGGCATCACCAGCAAACTTGGTAAATTTAGGTACCTTATATCCCCTAGGTGATTTTTCCTGTCGAATGTAATCAGACAAGGGTGAAGAGTAATTGGGCCTCTCGAGGCCAACATTTACTCCAGATCGAGTCAATACTTTGTATACCATATTCACTATGTTGTTACGCCCAACAATGCCATTTCTTAGCACTCGATCAACATCCTAGTTTCTCCTAACTATGACTGGCATAGGTTTGTATTGTTTAACAAATTCTTCCTCTTCATAAGTGGGTGCTTCCACTCTCCGAGGTCTAAAAGAACGCTCATTGTTTCCCCCCTCTAGTTCTTCAAAAACTCTTAACGGCCTATGGCACGTCTGAGTCGGTTAGACCCCTAATGGGTCAATCAATCTACCTATTTGATCCATTACAGGATTGAGGGTAACTCCCATTTGTTGAGTTAAAACATTCACTAACTCTAAATTACTCTCATCCATTTGTTGCCTTAAAGCCATCATAGAAGTAGTATTTAAAGATGGTGCCAAATACGGGACGTAACTAACAACACTCGGTCGACCACTTGGGACATAACTGCCTTGATTTCTAGTGGCCATTGTGTTTTCTGTATATATGGCCGAGTTCGACTGTAACCCAAACATTGTAGAATAAGGGATACCATACTAGTAAGGGACAAATGATGACCCTGGACCCCCTGGGAAGAGTGGTCGATTTCGGTCAAATGGTGAAACCCCATGCTTAAGTTCTATCATTGTTATTGTTGTTAGTGAACCATGAACAACATTTGATCTTACAGGAGATAAAACTGTCGCGCATTGATTTGTGGTATTTATTGGTATGACATCCATAATTTGTGTAGAAATCTGTGTGCGTTCCCTGTTTGTGTCACAGCGTGGCATTTTAGACTTGGATAAAAATTTACCAGTCCTCAAATTCATACACACTAACTACAAGACACTTTGTAACACTACACACAAAAACTCGAAATTTATAGTACTGTCCCACCGGATGTGCCAATTTGTTTACCTCATGTTTTGGTAAACAACGCTGGTCTCTTAACAGAAAGTTTCTGACGAGATAGATCATGGAATCTTAGTACAGTGCCTCATTTCTCGAGTGTTTTCATAAAGTATGGTCAAAAGGGTCTGTTCGACTAAGGCGAAACAGGCCTAAAAGTAATAAAGCAGGAAATGCAAAATAAAACAAAGACGTTTAAACTGTAAAAATTGATGACATAACATCAAAACAATTGAAAATGGGTTGATTCAAACATACATCGTCCGTGTCCCTTGTAACATCCCTTCGTGAACTCACGTTCTCCATTATTGCTATCAATCTCACGTTATTTATTGTAACTTCTCTACATGATCCCACGTTCTCCATTTTTTCTATCGAACCCACGTTCTCTATTCAAAAGGATTTGCTTTGCTAATTATTTTAATACCCAAAACTTATCCTACCCTTTTAACTTTTATCTGGCTTAGGATTTGCATTTCATTTGCATCATTTTCATTAGGTCGTTCACACATCATTCCTACATTTTAATAAGGAAGTGGTTAAAAGCATTAGTGGTTGTGCTAACTAGGGTTTAATTTTGGTTTAAGGCGTTTACATTCTACAGTTGATTTCCTTGGTTCCTCCTTGGACAGTGGACAATGGAATCAGGTTTTGAAGTATTGTTATCATGAGTTTCTTATTCATCTATGTACAAGGCCATTTCTCATTCAAATTCATCAAGATGTTGGGTTAGGGTTTTTTCCCTATGTGTGATTAAAAATCAGGATTTGCTCCTCAGTTACAATCTCCTAAGTTTTTAAGTCAGAAAATAGGGTTTCTTATGATTTGGGGATTTTATTTCATCCAAGTGTGATTCATTTGTTTTCTACATCATTCATGTTGTTGGAGCTAGGGTTTTAATACTTTGGATATCCTGAGCATTCTTCACTTCCTATTTCAACTTCCATTTTCCTCTAGAGATTTCTCTAAAAACGAGATTCAGATGTATCCTTGGAATAAAGACTTTACTTGGTTGGAGTCCATCAAATGGGAAAGAGTTTGTCAAAGCATGATTGCCTGTATATTGAGATTTCTCTTAAGAATTATGGATCATCAATTCAAGATTTCTTGTTTTTATGGTACTTGTGATAAGAATGTGAATTCATCAATTGCTCCAAGAACAAGGCATATAGGATTGGAAATTCAAGCATGATATTGGGGTATCTCCTTTGATTCGTGTTTAGTTGGTTTGAAGTTATGAATTAAAGAAAAGTGGTGAATTTGATTCAAAGATCACTCAAATCATGTATTAAGAAGTTGAGCTTATTGAAGACATGGTTTGTTCAAGTTCGTCTGTTCATCCATTATTCAAAATTCCAACCAAGGTTCAAGATTCATCAAATTTCCATAAGACAAATTCGTCATTCATAAATTCAACAAAGAGGGATTATTCAAGTTTCAAGAAACAAGATCATTCAAGTTTCACGTTAATTACATTTTGAGAAATTTACAAGGAAATTTACAAATTTGAAACACAAGTTACAAGTTTCTTATTTACAAAGAAAAGAAAATTATTCTTAAATCTTCTTGCTCCATCTTCAAGCATGTTTGTCTCACGCCTTGCTATAACTCCTTCTTCAAGTCTTCCTCTATGCTCTTGCAAGCTCATACATCAATATCACATGGAAAAAAAACAAGGAAAAAGTTATTACAAGTTCAATCAATGAGTCATGAATAGGAAAGCTTCCAAGTAAGTATTTCGCAAATTCATCATTAGGTATTTTGTAAAGGAATCAAAACATAGGGAGTTTGAATTCAACCATATGCCAAAGCCTAATAAAGGCCTCGTTATCTTGCAAACAAAATCAGATTCTATCATTGGCCCAAAAGTATTCCTATTGCAAATCACAAAAACAGGTTTGGTTCACAATAAGACAAACTTTAAAAAGAGATAAGTTACTGCATACACCTCAATGAAAAAAACAAAAAAGCATCACAGAAGTAGGAAGTACTGAAATTGCAATTGTCAGGACCCACAACAAAGTTCAGAATATATCAAACGAACATTAGATTTCAAAATCCCTAATAAAGAATTCACACAAAGCGAACCCTAGACCTATTCATCATGTTCTTCAATACCACAAAAACCCTTTAGAAATTTAATCGAAATCATAAAAAAGAAGAAGATATAAGCCACGGAAGTATCAAAGAAAATAAGAAAGGCCAAAATCAGAAATATATTATCGGAGAAATCTCAAAATCCTTGCACAAAACTCACATCAAAACATGACCTTGTTGTCAAAGAAAAATAGCCCTGCAACATAAACCAAAACCTGTTATATACCCTACAAAACCGTCCAAAAATCTATGCCAAAATCTGCACAAAATAGCCATGCTCTCAACAAAAATAAAAACCCATTACACCCTTTACCCATCCTTCCAAAACCAAACTTACAATCCTCTTCAATTCATAACCCTACAACCTACATCTCACCAGTACATCAGAGGAACCACTATTAAACATCACAAATATTCCTTTAACTCACCTCATCCCAAACATCATACTTTTGTTCCTCAACATGACTGCAACAACCTTCATCACAAGCACAACAACAATACATCAAACACTGACTCAATTCAACACTAACACAACACTTGCACAAATCTCACCCGTAATCGAATCATACTCAGAAAAAAGAAGAGGAACATCAATCGATAAGTAACATTGAAGTGAAATCAAAGCACATACCAGAAGAACATGAGAGTTCAAGAGAAGAAGCGAATCGTGAGAGAGTGAAGTGAGAAGAAGCAATCATACTTCAAGAGGAAGGTCGTTTGGCTTTTGTTTCACTTAGGCTGTTTTAAGCCCGTTTCCAACAGTTGACTGGGTTCAGACCCCTTTGGCCCGGCCCGACCCAGCATATCCATATTTTTTTTATTTTAAAATTTTCAGTTTATTACTTTGGGCTATACTATTTCATTTAAGCCCCACAAATTCATACAACCCACCCTAGTTTTCTACTCCACACCCTTATCTTTTTTAATTAAGTTTTTTTTTCTTAAATTATTTTTTCAGTGTATTTATTTTAGTCTTTTAAGCTTATTTTCTAAAACTAATAACATAATTTTTAGATGTTTTAAATTACTTAATTTAGCCTTTAGGACTAATTCAATAATTCTTTCTGTGAGATTTTAATTTTTGTTTAGCATTTTAATTATTTGTCTAGTTACATTCCATTGTTAGATGAAAGTCATGCAAAATATTTAGCTTTGTATTTTTGTCACTTATGTTTTGTTTGATTGTTTGGTTAAATCTTGATAACATGTTCCCATAAGTGACTATATTTAAACAATTAAACACTGTTTGATTGTTTTATGTCGAGTTAAACATTAAACTCGAAACCATACATGATAACGTTCTTTAGATTAGATTTTCTCTTAAAAATCTCAACTTTAAAGTCCACACTATGTATGACAACAATTAGGTTTTTTTAGCCTCCCTTTAGACTTATTCTTCTTTTGTAAATTAAAACTAAAATTTCATTCCTTTATAAAAAAATCCAAAAACACTTAATCATTAATCAAACTCATTTCACACTTAACAAAAATACTCAACAAATCAAATATTTTCTCAAAAAGGCATGTTCTCCCCGTTCTACCGCGATACAGGCCGTGACTATCGCTAGAACGTGCAGGTTAACGCCGTCCACTAAAAAATACCAACAAACCAACATTTTATAGAAGAACTACGGTGTTTTGATTCCTTCACGGGATACGTAGGAAAAGGGTTGCGAGACCCTCACGAACGCACTAATAAAACTCATCTCATTTCCCTTAGCAAGTATAGTTTTAGATAGACGCACCCTTAGAAGCAAACAATCGAAATGGATCCCGTTGAGTACAACGGATGTGAGGGGTGCTAAAACCTTCCCCTCGCATAAACGACTTTCGTACCCTATCTTTTGGTCACAAGACCATCTTATCCATCGTCTTTGGGGTTTTCTCGATATTTCTCCTTCCTTTGAGATAAATAAATTTCGATGGTGGCTCTTATTTTTTGCTGGTTGCTTCAGTTATTTACTCTTTTGGACTTTTTAACACTCTTAGACCCAATCAGTTCCTCATGAGGCCCCTGTTCTGATCGACCGCGTCTACAAACCCAAATTTAACTTTATGAAACCTCTTCCGGTCGACAGTTTCTGTAGTGGTCGACTTCCTATAATAAATATTTTTTCAAAAAACCCTTTTTATTTTTGGTTGAATTCTCTAGCCAAGAGTGACATACAAAAAAAAAGTTGATTAAAAGAATAGACAAGTGTATGCATACTTTATTTCGAAGTATTTGGAATGCACATCTAAGCACTTGTCATTATTAGAATATTACATGAGTTATTCATATACTTGGTTATTATCTAGACGTGTTGTTTAATACTACTAGTTTATGTTGCATAGCGATAAAAGAGCATTTAATTAAGAAGACTAATAAGCCAGACAATATTGATTGGATTAACTACAAGTTCTACAATCAGTATTTTCGCTCAGAATATGAATTTATAAACTTCTTTAATAATCTAGTTAATGATTATGGTACGGCGCTTAAAATCTTGGCAGGATTCAACAGTGATACAAGTACTCCAACTCCAACGAGTCAACAAGCCTGTATTGATGGATGCAGAATCCTGATTGAACGTGCATTACTTGCAGGAGTTTTTGTTTGGAATGCTAATGCCTCAGCCCCCACATATTCTCTAGAGGCAGAGC
>CATIWC010002962.1:0-20145 GCA_948472305.1 Vicia faba | reverse complement strand
AATCACCTTTTTAGATTATGGTTGAAAGTTCTCTGAAAGTGGAATAAATATGAGCTTTATGCATATGCAAATATTTCTGAATGCATGAATGCATATGAATATGCTAAGGGTTTCGTTTTGAATGTCTTATTCACTTGGATATATATATATATATATATATATATATATATATATATATATATATATATATATATATATATATATATATATATATATATATATATATATATATATATATATATATATATATATATATATATATATATATATATATATATATATATATATATATATATATATATATATATATATATATATATATATATATATATATATATATATTATTTTTCAGGTTTTGCTCTTTATTAGTGAGTATCTAAAAAATAAATATGCAGTTCGAAGATGGAAACAAAAGTACTTTCATTAATAATAATCATCCTCAAAAGGGAATACAATTCAGATATTGAAAAATATTTGAACAAAAAAAAAGTAACTATCAGAAGCACTAACATCTTCATGGCTTTTTTAGGAAGTTTCTCCTTGATGATTATTATCTTTGTCATATCTGGCTTGGTGGCATTGATGCAGATAAGTTGTTTCCCTTTGGTATTCAGTTTTAGGACACTTCACCAAAAACCTTTTGTTATTACTTTTTAACCCTGTGAATAAGACAAATAAAAAATAAATGAAGGGTAATAAAATGCAAAATGTATGAATGCATGAATGTGGGGATTAGTGATGGGATTTTATGAAAGATAACCTTAGAAGGTAGGCTCCTAGTTTCGACCTACAGATTTTCTACCCTCCCCATAAGGTGGTTTCCTTAAGGGTATCATGAATAACTCTAGAGGGAAAGGCACAAGGGCCTCCCTTAAGTGTAGCCTCTTTGTAAACCGAAACTTTCGTCTCTAGGTCATGAAAGGTCTTGTCATGAGATTTTGGTTTAAGGATTATACAAAGAGTCATAGGTTTCCTTCCAAAGTCCTGCCCCCAAGAGGATATCTCTTGAGACGTATTCCTTTCGCAGAATTCCATCGACTCTAGGAGAAATCGTCACATAAACTCATATGGTTGATGTATCCCATTGGCTAATAGACGAACCTTCTTTTTAAGGGTTTTGAAGAAAAAAATTCAAAATAATAAAATCCCACCACAGATGAATAAATATAATGAATAATAAGCAAAAATAAATAAGTAAATAAGCAAATATAAGAAACCAAAAACAAAAACAAAACCTAAGAAACCCTAAAACCAAGAGAAAAGGTTTCTAAATTCTAGGGTTGAATCCCCGCATAGTCGCCAACTGTCATAACCGGTTTTAAAATGAGAGTCTCCACCCTTAATTTTTATCCTAAGGAAGGGAATATAAAGGATAATCCTAACATTGACAGAGATTCTAAGTTGTTGGACTCGTTCTTAGACGAAGGGAAGGTGTTAGGCACCCCTCATCTACCTTTCTCACAAGGATACTAGGGTTTAGAATTACGGCTTAGGAAATAGGGTTTTAATTTTTATTAGGGGAACTCACCACGATTTTAGTCGTATGCCTACGTATCCTCTTATGAGAAATCAGAGTCCCAATTCGTAGTTTGCAGTTGGTTGGTGTTTTTTATGGATTACGAAGATGTTTTAAATTTCCCTTGTACTTAGTCTGATTGTGTGAATAGAGGAGTTGTTAGACGAAGTTCGCAGTCGATTTAAAAGCATCCTCATAATCCTTTTTGAAAAAAAAATAGAATTAATTAAGTTATTATACAAAAAAGGTTTAGTGTTGGTTAGATATTTTTTAGATGTATTAATATATAAAAAGTCTTATTAATGCATGGTTAAAATAATTTTAATGCAATAAAAAAAATCTTGAGTTAATAAAAAAAACAAATATTTGAATTTATAATAACATTAAAATAATTTTAGCATTTTATAAATATATTAAATATAAAAATTTGTTATAATATAAAAATAAATAAGAATAAAATAAAATAATTAATTAAAACACATGGGGGTGTATTTTATTTCGGCTAAGTAAATCTGGGGGGTGTGGAAAGCAGGGCCCTGAATTCAGATATTGAATTCAGGCCCAAACGCGGGAGGGGTATGGATCTGTGTTTAATAGCAAAAACATGGGGTTTGGTTTAGCAAGGGCCCAAGTTCAGATATTGAACTGGGCCCAATAACATACGGGGGTATGATTTCCTAATGTTGTAGTGGAATGAGGGTGCGATCCAGAATGGGCTTAGGCCCAAGACTATAAACGATTTGTAGGTCCATTAGTACTCCACACGGGCAGGGTACACGATATTACCCTGGAAACGTAATTTAAGGGTGTTTGATGACAACCGGAGAAACGTACAATAAGGATGCACAGTAAGGCTCATGGACACGTAGGTATGGGATTTCAACAAAGTTTCATATTTTTCATTTTCGTATTGTTTCATTCATTTTTCTTCTTCTTTCTCTCTCAACTTTGTTTCTCTCGCCTCCCTCCTCTATAACACCACAACGAAACCCTAGCCTAACCCCGATGGTGGTGACTCCCTTCCCTTACCCCAAATCAAACCTCACTAAAACCCAAATCGCAAAAGAAAACAACACACACAAAAGCTGAGTTTTTGGGGCCATTACCTCTGTATGATCCACGTTTGTTCCGATGAGTGAGCTTTTTGCTAATCTCCTTTGTCTGTTTGGCAGATGAGGATGACGACAAGGATGATGAAGGCGATGGATTGAACATGATGACGATGCAATGCGGCGTCTTGAAAGAGGATATTAGGGTTTCATAAGTTGAAACCCTGGATCTAAGTGGCGAGGAGGCTTCAAGGGGACAAGATATTCGTCTCTATAGTTTATCTTCCTCTATAAAAAAATTATCCTCTTCAATTTCTCCTCCTTTTTCTGTTTTGATCTTAGATTTTTATAGTGTTAGAGTTAGACAATTCAGAAAACTTTTTTTGCAATTGATCGTTACTTTTTAGATTGATAGCAGAATTAGGGTCTTTAGAGATTTATCATGGATTCTGTTTGTAATTTGATTGTGAATTTGTATAAAGTTCGGATTCTATTTGTAATTTGTAATCTGTAATAACATGTTTTTTTTATTCGATCTGATTCTGTATTGGTTTTGTTCATGTAAAGATTTGATTCAGTTTCTGTATTGGTTATGATTGCATTTTGTGAACTTTCAGACACTTTAATGTGAAGATTTGATTTGATCTCGATCTGAACAGTACTTGTTTCAACCACAAACGTTTTTATTTAGTCTGAACAATGCATGTTTTCCTATTTGAAATAAAGCATTTTTTTATTTGGACTGGGTTTGGGCCATGCAATCAAAAGTTTCAATTTCGGCCTTTTTAATCGAACGTTTTTTTCTATTTAATAAAACAATTATTTAATTTTATAATATAGTAATTTTAATAATATTACAGTAACATTTAATAATAATATAAATAATAATGTTAGTAAAAATAAATGCAATTTTTTTAAAACAAACAAAAAAATGGGCCAAATGGTTTTAATTATTGGCCTTTAACAAAATCGACTTGTTATTAGAATGTACACCCGCTCACTGATTTATAGACCAATAACTTTACATGGGCCTTTTCTGATTTAGAAAGGCCCAAAAATTGTTAATGTAGCATAACCCCCCTCCCCCCCCCCCCCCCCCCCCCCCCCCACCCCTTCCCCCACCCCTTCAACATTTGAAATGAGCTAAAAAATTTACATGGGCCCTTTCTGATTTAGAAAGAAACATTAATAATTTTTTTATAAGGTAAGAAAAACCCCTTTCCTAAATTTAAGCCCTCCGAACTTGATAGCAATATAAGTCAAGTGATAGCTCTAGAACTTGATAAGGAATAAGAATGATTAGAAACCCTTAGGGAAAATTTGGGGTATGACACAACCCAACAAAGAGTAACATATCATATAATTATAACAAAAATAAACAAATGCCCTGCACCAATACAAAAATGACCAGCAACACTACGTCCATAATGAACAAGTTCAAAAAAAATCCGTTCAGGATGAACAACCCTGTTATCAATATGACAACTCAGCATGTTATAATATAAAATCATAACAGAAAAATATCAGGAAAAAAATCAGAGGCAAAGTTCAATTATAGCTCAACAAAGCTTTCAAAGCAAGTTTCGTTTTTAATCGATGCTCACCCTTCATCCTTGTAACGAGCTTCAACATTCAAAGGCCAAGATTGTCTTAATCCCTAACTAGCTTTCTCAGAATAACAACAGAAAGTTCACACTGTTCATATTCATTCTTCACATTCTGGAAGAATCACAGAAAAAATCTCCACAAAATTCATCTCCAAAAACCAGAAAAGTGTTTTTAGAAATCAAGTTTCATTCACAAATATCAAAAAACCGCAAGAAGCTTTCAAGAATAAACCCTAACTATCATCACCTTCCTAAACTACAAACCCTTCAAATCGGAGAAAGAAGAAGAGGAAAATCTATCGCAAGAAACCAAAGGCAACAAAGAATAAGAAGAGATAATCAAAAAGATCTCACCCAAACAACGGAGGATCTTCGCGATCTGAGCTCTAGGGTTTTGTTTCTCCCCTTCAAGATCTACACGCAATCATCAGATTCCTGGAAAATATAACCACATATTAGTGTTTAGAACAACAAGACAAAGAGACTGATGTAAGAAAAGTGGAGATCATAGCAGAATCACGCATCGTTGCCGTTTGCCACCGTTGCCTCCGCTGCAGGTGATTTTCGGAAAGCAAAGGTGAAAAGAGAATGAGAGAGCCAGGGTTGAGAGAAAAATAGTTTAATATCTTTTTGTTATAACTTTTCGTTGATCTTTCTTTTTTTTGATTAATTTAGTTTTAATTAGGAGTGTTAATCAGGCGGTGACACTTGTCACTGCCGTTGTGGCTATCATGTGATTCTGTGTAGGTACCTCTCTGGCCTTGCTACGCACTCTCACTCTCTCAGCCGTTGGATCACCATCATATCATCATCAGCTAGTCTCAATGCTCCAGAAACGCGTCTCACAGTGGACCTACAGAAGTTGTAGTAACCAGATCTTCCAAATCTCGCGCGCAGCCTCTCCATCAGCCTTATGATGCATCACTAATTCCCAATCATAAGATCTCATGAGATCTAGATATGACGCTCCAACACACGCAGCTCATCGTGCACCCTTCTGGAGTGACTGCACTGGATTTGTGAATCCAGCATCTTGGGCTTGGGCTGGTTTCTGCTGCTCACACCCTCTGAATTGCTTCATTCAGGCTCATTTCCTCTTTTCTTTTGTATTTGTTTGCATTATTTTATTTATTTATGATTTCTATCAAATAGAAAAATGATAATATGAAAAATACTTTTGTTTTAAATAATTAATTTCATTGAAAAAATATTATTTAATATCATTAATTATTATGTTAATTAATTTTATCAAATAGAATGATTCAATTTAATTAGTTATTTAATTAATTTTCGATTGGGTTGTATTGTTTGTTTGTTTAGACTTTTAATCGTGTTGTCGATTCGATACATCCCTATTCATAAACTTGTACTCCCATTCCCATATGGTTTGTAATAGCTTAGAATTTTATTTCTTTGTATATTTTAATTTCTGCTCAATTATGCATATATCATCCAACGAAAACACATGGCCTCCTCTTAGGCTCATCATCAATGAAAATGTATCCACCTACAAATGCACACTTGCACACATTCATAGCTTGGTCATGGGCTTTCCTACAACGATAACTATTCGATTAATTGTTCTAATTGGACGTTTAGAATACTAGCACCATTCTAGTCTCACTTTCTAGGAGGATGCATATAGCCACCTTGTATGGGCTTTTGATTTTTCATCTAATGCATTGAAGTAACTCTCTTCTTTCCTCTTGGTCCACATACCAAGCTTTTTCTTAAAGGGTCTCATAATTGATTTTGGGCATGGCTATTCTCACGAGATTAATCAAGTTTTGCCCTTGGTTAATCATAACCTGAATCAATCACTTTGGTCCATATACCAAGTGTTCCATGCACAAAAGGGTCTCATGGTTGAGGGTATGAGCACATACTCTCACAAGATTAATTAAGTATACCCCTTGGTTAATCATAACCCAATTCAACTTCCATACACCAAGCATTCCATTTCTCTTGTTGATACTTTTACCATGATTTTGCGATTGATTGTTGATACTTTTACCATGATTTTGCGATTGATTGTTGATACAACTCGGGTATGCCTAATTATTGGTTGATGGAGTAAGCTCAAGAAGGCGTTCAGGAGAGTTTCTTATCTCTTACACATTGAAGAGGCAATGGACCTTATCCGTTAGGTATAATCATACCTCTCTTTATTTCTCATTCTCGTATATTAATACATGCTTCTTGATGTTTTGTCATCTCATTATTTGTAAGATGTTTTATCATCTCATCTTTGCATGATGTTTTTGCCATCCTTGTTAGATGTTTTGTCATTTATACTTGATATGTGTTTCTTGATGTTTTGCCATCCTTGTTAGATGTTTTGTCATCTATACTTGATACATGCTTCTTGATGTCTTGTCATCTCTTTGTGTGATGTTTTGTCATCCCTTCTCCTATATTTATTAGATTCTTGTCTTGTATGCTCCCCATAGGATCTTCAAATCACTCTTTTCCAAGTGTCAATTGAATAGACATTAGGATCTTTATCCAAGCATGACAACATTAGGTAGATGTTTCCCTCTATTATCCTCAACTATAAGATCAACAATTCATGACAACTTTAGGGCTATTTTTCTAGTCTCCTTTAGTCTTTTCTTTCTCTTTTGCATCCCATTAAAACTAAAATATCTTTTACTTTCAAATTTCTCAAAACACTTAATAATAAAGATGTGATCCATGTGTCATGAGCCTTACATGAGTCCTTTGGGCACGAGACGTCTGGATCGACCACTCAAAGTCTCTCATGTCGTAGACTTTAATGTGGTTCAAATCATCAAATCCTTTCTCAAGGTAAAAAAGCACCAACAAAATCAAACTCTTTTGTCTTTGGACTTTCTTTTTCTTTTAAAACCCTTTTCAAAATGGCATGCTTCGCCAGCATTGTTCATAAAAAACACACAACAAATGGAAAATTTTTAGCTGAACTACGATGCTTTGTTTCCTTAAAAGGGATACATAGGCATCTGGTCACGGGATTCATCCGAGCAAACTTTGTAATTTTTCCTTCTTTTACCCATGTTTTCTCTTTTGCATGCATTCCCCATTTTCATATTTCTGTTTAGCTCGTAAGCTTTAGACATAGATTTTACACACCCTTTGATTAGAACAAACATAAGTGAATCCTGTGGAGTACCACAGATGCGTGGGCTGCTAATACCTTCCCCTCGCGTAACCGACTTCCTTATCCGATCACTATGGTTGCAAGATCGTGATTTCACCCTTCAGGTTTACTCGATGCTTACCTTTCCCTTTCGGTGGGATAAAAAACATTTGATGGAGACTTCATTGAGTTTATTTCGATGATTTGTCCAGTTGTTTCAATTTTTACTAATACAAGTATGATTATTTGAAATCATAGGTATTTATATGTCAAGACACCAAGAGAAAAGACACCAAGAGACAAGACACCAAGAAACAAGACACCAAAAGACAAGACACCTAGAGACATGAAACCAAAACATCAAGATACATTTATGTGATGTTTTATAATGTGTAAACTGGAGGTTGTTTTAATTGTAACATTTTGGTTTTGAAGTAATATACAATTTGTAGTTCTTAATTCAATTTTTATTTTTATTATGATACAATTATTATTATTATGATAAATATATCACAAATGCAAATCGTTTGTTCTGCTGGGATTGTTCTGCTGTGATATGATCCATAAAATACAAGTTAAAAAATGGGGATAATAATAAAAGAAGGATTAAATTTATTACTTCAGCAGAAAGTTTCACAATGGTTAAATAACACAATCGTTATAATATCCCGCACACTGTCCAGAATAATATAAATACCAAAATAGCGCTACTGAAAATCGAACCATGGACCTTTATGTATATCCCAATGGTTCTTTGGATCAACCAGTTTGATAAGGCATGCACTTTCCAGTTTTCTAGAACGGTCATGAAGCGTAATTGTAAGTAACACGTATACAACCACACGCTACATAACAACGCCTAGTCTCGCGTGATTATATATCTTTCCCAACCGTTGTTGAATGCCTTTTTTCGTAGTGGTGTGAATCTTCTATAATTCAAACTCATTCAACAGGTTCAATGTCCCTTTTAATATAAAACTCCACTTCTCACTCAATTCAAAAATTTAATGCTCATTCTATGCTGACTAGAGCTAAGACTGGTCAATCTAAGCCAAATGTGTTCCTATCTCATGTTAAACCTACTTCTCTTAATCAAGCTTTGTCTCACCCTGACTGGTTTTAAGCTATGAAACTTGAATATGATATACTTTTATAGCCAATCAAACTTGGAAATTAACGTTTCTTCCCCCTCATAGAAAGCCTATAGGCCATATGTGGGTGTTTAAAGTAAAAAAAAAACCTCGATGGTACCATTAATAAGTATAAATCCTGATTGGTTGCAAAAGGTTACCATTGGAAATATGGTTTAATATCAATGAAACGTTATCCCCCATGGTGAAACCTACCACCATTAAAGGTATGCTCACTTTTGCCTTGACTAATAATCGAGAGTTCTGGAAAATAGACATCAATAATGCCTTTTTGAATGACTTCTTATAAGAGGAAGTTTACATGATTCAACCTCCAAGCTTTGAACAACAATGGAATGATCTTATGTGCAAGCTGCACAAAGCCATGTATGGCCTCCAATAGGCACCTAGGGCATGGTATGATAAATTACTCAAATTCATGTACACTTTGGCTTTGTTAACAGTAAATGCGATCATTCTTTGTTCATCTATTCACATAATGCAATCACTATGTATGCATTGGTTTATGTAGATGATATCATCATCACTGGATCTTCATCTACACTTGTTAACAAGTTAATCAACTCATTGCATACAATGTTTTCACTCAAAAAGCTGGGAATTCATAAGTATTTTCTTGGTATATAGATAAAAAGAGTCTCCATAGGTAGACTCCTACTTACTCAAACAAAATACATTTGTGATCTTCTCGAGAAAAAATGTGGAATGCAAATTGTGTTCCCACTCATATGATCTCTAATTGCAAACTCAACGAACATGACACAAGCTTCTTGCCAGATCCTCACCAGTATCAGTCGATTGTTGGTGTCTTGCAATATGTGTCCCTTACTCGAGCTGATATTTCCTTTAGTGTGAACAAATCATGAAAATGTATGGCATCTCCTTTAGAATCTCACTGGACAACTATGAAGAGAGTTCTACGATATTTAAGTGGCACCATTACTCATGATCTATTTCTCTCTCCTGCTCCTATGGCCCAAAATTCTCGCTCATGCTTATAGCGGTTCTGACTGGGTTGGTGATCCTGATGATTGTCCCTCCATGTTAGGCTAATGCATTTGCTTTGGTACTTATCTTGTCTTATGGAGCTCGAAGAAGCAACCTCATGTGGCTCTCTCTAGCACTAAAGTTGAGTATCAGACACTTGCTCACATGACATTGGAGCTTCCCTAATTGGATCCTTTCATCAAAGAGCTGGTTGTTCCATTCTAATCTCCCACTCTTTTATGTGATAACTTGAGTATTGTACTATTATCTCACAATTTCATTCTTCATGTACGCATCAAACATATTAAGTTAGATATCCACTTTATTCGTCAACATGTTATTTCTAAAACGATGAAGATTCAACATCTTCCTAACTCTTTCCAACTAATTGATACATTCACGAAGCCATTTGGGATTGCAGCTTTTCTTGACCCTCCTACCAAATTCAAGGTTGTCACCTTCTTCCCTCTTTGAGTTTGTGAGGGAGTATTAGAAGAAGGAACAAATATTGCATGAGATACATGATGGAAGCATGGGAAACATGAAGTCATGCATGGTGTAGTTCTATGTAGAGCATTATGTAATCTCAATGAAACTCTAATACACAAGGATTGTTTTTTCCAACACAATCCTCTTTTAAGCTCAAAACTTTTAATGATTCTGATTGTCGTGGTTGACCATACAACGTTTCATTCCCAAATTTTGCATATCTCTTGGTTCATCTTTCACGATATTATAAGAAGTAAACTAAAGTTTAACTCTCCTCTTTAAAAGTTGAATATCATGCATTTACATAAACTACCTGTGAACTTCGATGATTCAGTTATCTGCTTCAAAAAATTTTAGATCTCTCATTCAATCAATTTTTCTTTATTGTGCTAGTCGACATGCACAATATATTTCTTTGAATCCCACTTTTCATGAAAAAACAAAACATATTAATATTGATTGTCATGTTCTACGAAAACAAATTCAGATGACTTTATTTCATCTTCTTCCTCTTAATTTCGCAATTTAGCCGGTAGTTTTTTTTCACCTAACTTGTTAAACCTACAATTTTTTTTTTTTTGAAGCTTCACTAACATTCACTCCGCTAGGATCTCAAAGTTGTACACTTCTTTCAAATTAGTTATTATTAGCAAGTTAATTTTGACAACTATGCACTAGTTTTTAATATGATGTTTGTTTTGTCATATAATACAATCAATCGTCTTTAATCTTATTTTAAGCAATTTTCTCATTGAATATTTACATGCTAACAAAAATCAGTTTTTATTAAATAAAAGTGTATAATTATTTTTCACTAGTATCTGACTTGGGAAGATCAATTCCTTCAAAATTAGACCAATCCTTGGAGATTTTTAAACCCAACATATCTAACTTCTAACTCATCTTAATCTAAATTTTCTTTTTTTATATAGAACAAATATAATAGTAGTATGGTCGGCGTAATCTCACTGGACTTAGGTCAACGTGGATGAGTTTTATGATTAATTTAATATTATTTCGTATTATCGGTTTAATAGTTAATTAGATTTAATTTTTAAATAATTTTTTTACTATTTAAAAATATATGAGCAGTATGAACACAAGTGAGGAACCGACCCACCGGAGATCTCGGAAAATCTCTGTGTGCTGCAAATCTGGGTGACAATTTTGTTTGTTTCTCTGTCGTTTAATTATCTTATTCATAATAACTTTATTTTAATTACATTTATTTAAGTTAATCCATCCATTAATTGAGTTAGATGCATTAATTCACACCACGAGATCAAAGTTGGCAAAGAGATTCTTCTTCATTTTCAACTGCAACATACAAAACACAGCCTTTAATTAATGCAAATTGCATAAACATAACTAATGAACAAACGTTCAAATGTAGACAAAACATAAGTGTTTAACTTCTTATCCTCACCTCACTTCTATTGTTTCTAAGAATATGTATTAGGATTTCAGAAGGCCATCTTAACAACGGTTATAGGTGTTTAGTTGAAAGAAGAAGTTGAAAAAAAAGAAGAAAGAGTTTGAAAATAGAGAAATAAAAATAAAGTACATTTTATATATTATTTCTTAGAAAAAAAACAAGAGAGAAATAGAAGAGAAGGAAGTGGTTTATTTTTTGAAATGACATAAATATTTTTGGTTAAGTTAATTTTTTGATTATATTAATTATTTATTAAACTAAATATTTATCTTAATTTTCTCAATAAATCTTCAAATAACAGATATGTGTTGATTAATCTACTTAATCTAATTTTTAATTTCTTATATTAATTTTATATTTTTTTGACAACATATTAATTTTATATTTTAATCTATTCACTTCCCCCACTTACATGTATATAATTTTATATAATTTAAAAAAATAATGAAACAATTAATTAAATTTTGGCAAGCCATATGAATAAAACAAGGGCAATAAAAAGAAATAATGGAACAAATAACGCTTCTCTCGTCTTTCTTTGCAGTTTTGTGAAGAAGTTGAAACTCGTGGGACCCATATTGAATTGATATTTCTTTTCTACTTCACTTCTCTTCTAAGCAAGAGAAGTAGAGCATTTCTTCTATTCTTCTCTCTTCGGACTCTCTCTTTCACATCTCTTCAAACAAGCAGACCATAAAGTTTACGTAAGTGAAAATAAAAAAGAAAAGAAAGTAAAACTAAAAAAATTAAAAATTAAAAATTAAAAAATTATAAGTGAATAAGAAAGCATATCTTTCACCTAGGAAACCTTTTGTTATATAAGTGTCTTAGACAAGATCCAAAATCATAAATACAATCAAGACATTTATTGGAAGTATGATGCTAATTATGGATCATCATATGATTGACATCAATAAGTATGGTTTGACCCAAGGGTGTCTTTAAGAAAGGACATTACTTTATCTATCACATGAGATAGGTGGATAAACTGAAAACTTATTTCGAATATACATATCTGAACATATATAATAATTGTTAAAAAGTTGATGAGTTGGTCTAGGTGGTGCTCTAATGACATCTAATAACGTGTAAGGATGTGACACTTAATAGACCCTTTGGATGTAGTTATATACATAAGCCTATGGATTAAGAGCGGGCACAGAGCGTGCCTCATCTGGTACCACCACTACTAAAAATAAGACATTTGGTTAAATAATTTTACATCAGATTTCAAGATATATGATGTGAAAAATATTTGTCAAAGGATTTTACATCGGATTTCATAACAAACTGAAATGAAAAATATTTGATTTAAGAATTTTACATCAGTAATTTATTTCCACTAATATGAAAAATAACGCGGTAGCCGTTTCATAAATAAAATGAAATTTTATTTTAAGGATTTTACATCTGGCCTCGCTTTGCACCGATGTGAAAAGTCCTTTGATAGAAAAAATAACAAGGTGACAGTTTCATAAATAATATGAAGTTTTGTTATAAAGGATTTCACACCAGTCTTGAATTTGAATGCAATGTGAAACGTATACAGATTTTGTCCACTATTATTTTGAATTCTCTTTCAAATTTGTTACTTTATTGTTCAATGATACACTCATTTTGTAATTGCGAAAGACCTTTTATATATCTACAAAATAATCTTTTTGATCTAAAATTTGTATTGGCTATTAGGTATTGTGAAAGAAAGTGTCCAAAGTGATTGAAAGCAGAAGACACAATTGAATTTTAGTTATAAGAATGTCTCTGGCCCCAAGCTAGGAAACCAAACCCAGATGCAATTGCTTCTTTGAGTTATATAAAATATAACCATTCCCACACTTGTATTTACATCAGACCCAGACCCAGACCCGATGTAAAATTTGTTTTTTGTCCGATGTAAAAAATCTTTCATGCACTAGTGCATATGATTCTAGAAATAATCGAGTATGGCATCAAGATCTTTGTGGTAAACTGTCGGAGGAGCAGACACAGATGATGATCTTTAATTATCTGAAGTAATCTGAACTAACACACGACCTGCTTAGGTAGATGTTGATACATCAAGCACGACCCACAAGTCAACCATATAGAGTAGAAGGTTGTATCGTCTAAGGGACGTGTTTGACGATGACCTTCCTACGGACAAATGCACATGTAATCTGCTAAAATACAGTCAATAAACACCCGAAATAACTCTATCACATGATTTCCTCTGTATGAGACAAAATCCAAGCATGTGGCCAATTATCATTGTAGTTCATCTCAAGATTAATGAAACAATCGTGCCTCAATATGTCCTGATTTTCAGCCATTGTTCTTTTAATACAAATAAAAAAATCTTATCAAAATCAAAGCAAGTAAAATTCGAAGATGTATCTTCGTAAAATAGAAAAGTAAAATAAAAATAAAATCGGAGATACATCTCCGTAAAACTGAAAATACCAAACTCAGAGATGCATCTTCATAAAAATGTGATTCTAGGAAAATATAGAAAATGTAAAAAATCTCCTAACACCAACAAATGTCATCAAATGTGTATGATATTAGTAGTGATAGTAATAGTTTGATAATGATTTGAGTAAGGATAACAATGTTGTTTTAGTCGATTCTTTCCGAGGCCCGAAGAGAACGATAATACAATTGGTGATGGCTTGCGTTGATATGAACTTGGACTACTTCTATGACGAGGTGGTTAGCTTTAGTTTTATGTTCATCATAGAAGAAAGAGGGAAAAAGTTTTGATATCTCCTATCAGCATTGTTTTACTTCTTTGACTGAAATTCATATCACTAGAGTAAATCAAAACGTAAAACACCTACTGTTGCGTGAACGTGTTAAAGAATCACTTATTTTTAAGATACATACACCTTTTTCTTAAACTTGAATGAACTAAAATGCATTCACATTAAAAAATTACTAACCAAAATTAGGTACTAAATCTCTGAAAGATCTTGTCCTTCTGTTCAGGTTTTAAAAGCAATACTTGTTCAATGAATGAAATTAGGATAACATGTCCATTTGCTAAATTTAATCGCTTTTAATTTTTTTAAACATAACCTCTCATTGACTCTATTATCTATCAGACCAATTCTATTGTGAACGCATTTTATAGATGGTTCAAGGTAGATCAATATTCTTAAAATCACTAACAATGATATATGATTCCTCGAATAGAAGTTCACATTTTTTATGGTATTTCATGTGTGAAAGACATTTTTTTAATGGTATTTCCTGTCTTAATGGGTGAAAGATCAACGAGTATTTGCGATATTTGTATTAACAATTGAGATGATAAAATAAAAAATAATAGAGACTAGAATTCAGTAATATGTATTGTTTACTATAAAATAAAAAAATAAATTATAATATACTAGATTATAAATAGATATATTATAGAAATTTTAGTATAACTTATAAAAGTAAAGTTATAAATAAAATTTATAATAAAATATAAATAGACTAGATTACCATCAAAGTTTATTATTGACTAAAAATCAACAATTCAAGAGGTGTAATCGATTAATATGAGGTGTAACTAATTACATGTAGATGGAAAAGTTGAAAAAATTGTTTTGAAATTGTGTTAACTGGTTAACTAAACGTGTTAACTGGTTACACCTGACATGTAGATTTTATTGTTTTGTTTGTATAACTGGTTAACCACTTGTGTTAATGATAAGTGCAAATTGTAGTTATTTTTTTATATATTTTTTGTTGCACTTATCGACTTTTTGTTGTTAATATCTTTGAATAATTCTCCGTTTTTTATATAATTATGTATAAATTGTATTTAATCAAGTTTTTGTGTATTTGTGTACCGTCTGAAAGTTTTTCATTCATTTTATAGGTATTGATGCGTATTTGGAGCATGAGCAATAAAGTGTCGAAGACACGGCTTCAAACGTGCGATTTTGAACAACTCATCAACGAATAAGGCTCAAAATCAAAGAATAAGAAATCATCAATTTAGTTGATATTTAGGCATTGTTAGATAGATAATTGAATGAGCTTTCCAACTCTTCGAACTGTGCGTAAATCGAAATCACGGTTCTCAAGTTATAGCAAAAACAAAAAATTGATTTTTTTTTTCATGACAGTATAGCGCGCTTAGCGGGATTGTGCCGCTTAGCGCGGTCCTCTGGACAAAATTGTGTCAAAAGGGCCAAAATACACATTTTTAGGTTATGTTTTGGGGTATTTGTTCCCAACTCATCAAACCTTCATTTTTTGATAGGTTAGCTTAGAAAACAACATTGGAGCTTACATCTTGATGATCCAGAGTTAGATTTCTCATCAATCGGCGCTGACAATCCGTGAGATGTTTGGTTTTTCTCTATTTCTTCTCTATGTATTTCTCTATTTGTTGGGTATGTTTGTATATTTACTTTGAACATATGTATATTTGTTGATCATGGTGTTGTATAAAGCTTGTTTTACAAATAAATCTTGATATCTTCTTTGATCTTTTTGCTTTATGTTTGGATTTGGGTTGTTATTGACATATACCTCACAAATCTTGATTAGGGATGGATATCTATTAATTTCTAGATTCTAGAAATAGATTTAGAGCTAATATTCACTTTGGGTGCTAAAGCTTAATTCCTCCATGTTGCTGTAGCACGCAAGACATTGCCAATAAAGTAATACGGTTGGTCTCGTGACTTGGCATTAGACATAACCTTCGTCGTGGGTGCATCTCGTGGTATACGTGATGATTTTGACGAGTACAGTAGGTTGTGTGTAACTGATCGATAGATTTAAGTTTCTGATGAGTAGTGTACATTCATAACGAATAAGTTGTTTATCCTTTATAGTTTTTATTTACATTTATTTTCTGTTAATACATTTTCTTTCAACCCATTTATCCCCAAACTCATTAACGAATGATTTATCAAATGACAATTCAATAACCTATCTCTAGACACGATACGATATAACTCACCCAGTAAATTAATAACTTACTTTTTGCTTGCCGCTATACCGCATCAACAATTAACTAGTTACAACCTATAGTTTTGGCTTTTTCCTTGTATTTTGTTGATGTGTTTTTAGGTCTCAACCATTTTTTAAAACTTGTATAAATGTCTTGGAGACATTCTCATTATTAGTAATGCAAATTATCATTCTCACCCTCAATTCTCTCTCTCTCTCTCTCTCTCTCTCTCTCTCTCTCTCTCTCTCTCTAATTCTCTTCTCTCCCACGACCTCTTTTTCCACATACTCCATAGTTCACCAATTGTGTGAGTGTATGTTCTAACATTTATCATTAAGAGTCTGGTTCTAATCCATAAACATCTGATGTGCAACATAATGATATAGTCTCTACAAATCTACCTCTCCTTGAAGTGAAGAATTACGACAAATGGTACAAACAAATGAATGTGTTGTTTGGCTACCAATATTTTCTTGAAGTAATCAAGAATGGAGTGAATTCTCTTGTCGAAGGTGCAACAAATGCACAAAAGGATGCGTACAAGGAATAAAATAAGAAATATTACAAAGCATTATTCTTGATCCATCAATGTGTGGATGGTGACAACTTTGAAAAAGTTGGTGAATACGAGTTGGCAAAGGAAGCGCGAAAAATATTGGAAAATGCATATGTAGGGGCAGATAAGGAAACAGTGGTGGAGTTACAAACTCACAAGTGTCAATTTGAAATTAATTCAAATGGAGAAAAAGGAGACAATTAACGATTACGTGACGCGAATTACGCGATTTGTGAATCAAATTAAGTTTTATGGAGTAACTGTTATAGAGAAGAAGGTTGTGTCGAAGATCTTGCGTTCTTTGATGACAAGATTTGACATCATAGTAGTGGCGATTGAATAGTCGAAGGATCTTGCAACATTGATAAAAAAATAAGCTTCAAAACTCTCTTGAGGCACATGAGCAAAGGACGAAGGAGAGAAATAATGAAAAGGCAAAGACAGAGATCATTTTGCAAGCACGGTTCAATGATAAGAACAAAAAGTTAAAAGGAAAATGGCCCATGAAGAGTAAAGGGAATTTTCCAAAATTTTGGTGGAAAAGAGTCCCAAAATTTGAAGAGTTCGACTTGTCAAAGGGTAAGAGAAGATGCAACAAAAATGGTGTTCAAGGAAAATTTAGAGGAGAAAGATTGAAGTATTACAAGAGTTAGGTGCAATACTACAATTATCAAAAGTTTAGCCATTTTACCAAGAGAATGCAAGGCGAACAAGACGGAATATCAAGGAGATGAAGCCAAGGTTTCTAGACAAGAGGTGGATGATTATAATACACTCTTGGTCATGATCACAGAAGTGAATGTGAGCAGCAGTAGGCTGCAGGGGCAACAACAACATCAGTTTTAGAAATGCTGCAAAAATGGTAACCGAGTTGCCATCCATCAACATACCAGCTGAAAACTGTGAAGAGTGTGTGCAAGCGAAGCAACACAAGGGTAAATTCAGCAAGGATGGAGGTTGTATAACCAAGAATCACCTTGAGGTGGTGTATTCTGATGTGTGTGGGCTGATGTAAAGTTGATTCGTGTGTTAGCAATAAGTACTTTGTCTCTTTTATCGATGATTATAGTAGAAAGTTATGTACATACTTAATCAAGATAAAATACGAGGTCTTTGAAGTGTTTAAGAAGTTCACGTTCATGTTTGAGTAGAAAAATGGTTACAAGCTCAAAGTTCTCAAAATGGATGGTGGAGGCGAGTATGTCTCAAATGACTTTGGAAAGTTTTATGATGAAGAGGGCATGGTGCATGAGGTTGTACCACCCTACACACTACAACAAAATGATGTTGCAAAAGAAAGAATCGATTGGTTATAAACATGGTGAGAAGCATGTTAAAAGGGAAGACCTTTCCGAAAGAGTTGTGGGGAGAAATGCTATCCACAATAGCCTATTTGTTGAATAAGTATCCTACAAAGAAGCTTGAGTAGATAAAACTAGAAGAGGGATGGTCTAGATTTAAACTGAATCTAAACCATTTCAGAGATTTTGGTTTCGTGGCATATCGACATATGTTCCGGGATAACTTAGAAAGAATTTGGATGACAAAGGGGAGGTGGTGATACTTGTAGGGTATGACCCTACTGGAGGTTACAAGTTGTTTAATGTTGAAAATAGGAGGATTGTAATCAGTTTGAACATTATAATTGATGAATTGAAGTAGGTGGAGCATCCTGTAACCAATTACATTGGGTCGTTAACCGGTTACATGCAGGTGTTAATCGGTTACAGGAAAACGTATAACCAATTACAACTTCGAATTTCTAGATTATAGGGAAAATGAAACTGCAGAAGAGCCGCATGTCGAAGCCAGAACTGATGGAAATGTGAGAAGATCAACTAGGCAACAAGGTTTGCCATAAAGACTCCTAGATCATGAGAATATTCCACGACAACGGAAATCAATGATGATGGTGATTTCGTCCATTTTGCAGTTATGGCCAAATCCGAGCCCGCTAAGATGGAAGAGACCTTTAGTGATCCAACGTGGATTTATGCTAGAAGGAGGAGCCAAAATCAGTTGATAAAAATAGTACTTAGTTGTTGGTTGATCTACCAAAAGGAAACGAAGTCGATTAGTGTAAGATGGGTCTATAAGTTAAATCCCAAAGGTGAAATAATCAAGCATAAGACTCGATTAGTTACAAATGGATTTTGCAAAGAGAAGGTATATAATTTAATTAAGTGTTTTTACCGGTTTCTAGGATCAAAACCATAAGGATAGTTGTTGGTATTGCAAATACAAACAATTGGTGCATCTATCAAATGAATGTGAAGTCAGTGTTTTTGAATGGTCCTCTTGAAGAATAAGTATATGTAGAACACCCCCTGGTTTTTTTGTGTGAAAAACCAAGAGGGAAGATTCTACAAGTTAAGAAAAGAGTTATATGGTTTGGAGAAAGATCTGAGAGCTTAGACCATAAGGATATATGGTTTCTTAATTGATGTTGGCTTCAAGAAATGTGTGTTCGAGCATGGAGTTTATGTGAAGACGAATACAAGTGAAGGTGTGACCATACTTTGTCTATACATAAACGATTTGTTGATCACAGACAACAACGAGATGAGTATTTCTAAGTTCAAGAGTGAGCTTATGAAAGAATTCGAGATGAGCGACCTTTGAATCATGGAATACTTCTTTGGCATAGAGTTCCACAAGTCCAAAAGGGTACTGCTTATGCATCAAAGGAGATATGCCCTTGAGATATTGAAGAAGTGTGATACAGAGCATTGTAATGCTGACATTCCACCAATTGAAGCAAGGTTGCAGTTGTAAAAGAATGAAGAGGAGAAGAACATAGATCCTACTCAATATCGAAAGTTGATTGGATCATTACGTTACTTGTGCAATATGCGATTAGATTTGGCGTTTAGTGTTAGTATACGAGTAGATTCATGGAGAGACCGAAGGTGTCTCACTTGGCAAAAGTCAAGATAATCCTGAGATACGTCAAAGGATTTATTGGCTACAAAATTCTATTTCCCGTAGTGGATACGAGCATAAAATGCAATTTGCTTGGTTTTTACCAATTCCAATTGGTGCGGAGATAAAGATGATCAAAACTATATAACTAGATACATCTTTATGTTCAGTGGAACATCAATCTCATGGTGTTCGAAAAAGAAACCGATATTTGCACTCTTGTCTTGTGAGGTCGAGTATATTGCCACTTTATTATGTGTGAGCCAAACCGTGTGGCTGATGAATCTATTGAAAGAGTTGGACAACAATGAGGGTGAGGCTGTCACACTCTTGGTTGATAATGTTTCAACTATTAATCTTGCTAAGAACCCAATTGAACATGGGA
>CATIWC010002961.1:0-34924 GCA_948472305.1 Vicia faba | reverse complement strand
AGGTTTTCAGAACTTTAACATACTTCGTCAAAAATTAATAACAATTTCTCTAGTTTATTTCGAAAAAATGAAAGTGGGTTGCCCCTTATTTGAAAGTTTGAGTTTTGAAGAGGTTGACGGTGTAACTCATTTTAAATCCATGCTTCGAATTTACTAGAGTTTTTCTTCAAGGGCTCATTCGAGCATTAATAGCTCCAAATTCAGTAATATATGTGGATTCATGTAATTAGGAGTCATCTAAAAGCATGGTAAACCAATGTTCACAATTTAAAAGTGACTATGAATTTTGTTTTGGTTTTGCTTTGTTTTTCCCATAGTTTCTAATTTGTTAATGTAAAGTTAACTTTTCACTATCATAGTTAAAAAAATTAATAGTCTTTCTATATTAATATTTTTTACCTCAATTCTATATTTCATATATATGTTTTTTTTTGTTGATTGTTTTATAAATGTTTAAATTTTTCTCATATTCAAAAAAAGACATTTTATAATCATTAAAATTCATATAGACTTAATATAAAGTGACTATGACTTATAATCATTTAAATTCCATATGTCATATTTGTGGTCTTTTACGGGAAGATGATTATTGTTTTCACGATCCCACGATGTTTCTCTTTTCACCGTCATAACCTATAACCTTTTCACTACTCCAATGCGGTTGATGGATGATGACATCGTTTAACACAATCTATAGCGCGTGTTTCGTAACATAATAATCTCAAGCCTCTTTGGTAAGTATCTAATTTATTTAGTTTCTTTTGAATTTAGAGTTCTCTTGGATCTAATCTATGATTCTTTGTATATATACTAATTTAGTTTAGTTTCTTTTCTGATTTTTGTATCTTTAATTTTAGAAGTATATCAAAGTCTACCTGAGACACATGGAGATGGACATAATTTCATCTTTACGAGAACGCGTTTTTTATCTAATAAATAGAGAAATAAATCCTACAGTGTTACATAGTTGTGTTTGATAAAATATGTAAAGATGTATCAATAACTTTGTAATATCCGATACAATCGTAGTCTCATTGGCGACATTTATATGGTCATTATATGGATCAATGGATATAATCAGGACATCTATGGAAATTCTTGTCCTTTATATTTTAACAGAGAAACAATATAATCTTCAGGTTGTTTATTCTTATGTCCTAACTTACAAGATTTAAAATTAAGTCTCCGATAAATTTTATAGGGTTTCAGAACTTGAACATACTTCGTCTAAAATTAATAACAATTTCTCTAGTTTATTTTGAAAAAATGACAGTGGGTTGCCCCTTATTTGAAAGTTGAGTTTTAAAAAGATTGGCGGTGTAACTAATTTTAAATCCATGCTTCGAATTTACTAGAGTTTTTCTTCAAGGGCTCATTCAAGCATTAATAGCTCAAATTCAGTAATATATGTGGATTCCTGTAATTATAAGTCATCTAAAAGCATGGTGAACCAAATGTTCACAATTTATAAGTGACTATGAATTTTTATATGGTTTTGCTTTGTTTTTTTCCATAGTTTCTAATTTGTTAATGTCAAGTTAACTTTTCACTATCATAGTTAAAAAATTAAATAGCCTTTTTATATTAATATTTTTTACCTCAATTCTATATTTCATATATATATATATATATATATATATATATATATATATATATATATATATATATATATATATATATATATATATTTATATATATATATATATATATATATATATATATATATAGATATATATATATATATATATATATATGTTATTTTTTTGTTGTTGATTGTTTTATAAATGTTTAAATTTTTCTTATATTCAAACAATGACATTTTATAATCATTAAAATTCATATAGACTTAATATAAAGTGACTATGACTTAAAATCATTAAATTCCACATGTCATATTGCGAGCTTTTACGGGAAGATGATTACTATTTTCACGATCTCATGATGTTTCTCTTTTCACCGTCATAACCTACAACTTTTGCACTGCTCCAACGCGGTTGATGGATGATGACATCGTTTAACACAATCTATAGCGCGTGTTTCTTAACATAAAAATATCAAAACACTTTGGTAGGTATCTAATTTATTTAGTTTCTTTTGAATTTAAAGTTATCTTTGTATATATACTAATTTAGTTTAGTTTCTTTTTGATTTTTGTATCTTTAATTTTTAAAGTATATCAAAGTCTATCTGAGACACATGGAAATGGACACAATTTCACCTTTACGAGAATGAGTTTTTTATCTAATAAATAGATAAATAATGCTACAGTGTTACATAGTTGTGTTTGATAAAAGATGTAAAGATGTATCAATAACTTTGTAATATCCGATACAATCGTAGTCTTATTGGCGTAGTTTATATGGTCATCATATGGATCAATGGATATAATCGGGACATCTATGGAAGTTCTTGTCCTTTATATTTTAACAGAGAAACAATATAATCTCCATGTTGTTTATTCCTATGTCCTAACTTATAAGATTTAAAATTAAGTCTCCGACAAATTTTATAGGTTTTCAGAACTTTAACATACTTCGTCAAAAATTAATAACAATTTCTCTAGTTTATTTCGAAAAAATGAAAGTGGGTTGCCCCTTATTTGAAAGTTTGAGTTTGAAGAGGTTGACGGTGTAACTCATTTTAAATCCATGCTTCGAATTTACTAGAGTTTTTCTTCAAGGGCTCATTCGAGCATTAATAGCTCCAAATTCAGTAATATATGTGGATTCATGTAATTAGGAGTCATCTAAAAGCATGGTAAACCAAATGTTCACAATTTAAAAGTGACTATGAATTTTGTTTTGGTTTTGCTTTGTTTTTCCCATAGTTTCTAATTTGTTAATGTAAAGTTAACTTTTCACTATCATAGTTAAAAAAATTAATAGTCTTTCTATATTAATATTTTTTACCTCAATTCTATATTTCATATATATGTTTTTTTTTTTGTTGATTGTTTTATAAATGTTTAAATTTTTCTCATATTGAAAAAAAGACATTTTATAATCATTAAAATTCATATAGACTTAATATAAAGTGACTATGACTTATAATCATTTAAATTCCATATGTCATATTTGTGGTCTTTTACGGGAAGATGATTATTGTTTTCACGATCCCACGATGTTTCTCTTTTCACCGTCATAACCTATAACCTTTTCACTACTCCAATGCGGTTGATGGATGATGACATCGTTTAACACAATCTATAGCGCGTGTTTCGTAACATAATAATCTCAAGCCTCTTTGGTAAGTATCTAATTTATTTAGTTTCTTTTGAATTTAGAGTTCTCTTGGATCTAATCTATGATTCTTTGTATATATACTAATTTAGTTTAGTTTCTTTTCTGATTTTTGTATCTTTAATTTTAGAAGTATATCAAAGTCTACCTGAGACACATGGAGATGGACATAATTTCATCTTTACGAGAACGCGTTTTTTATCTAATAAATAGAGAAATAAATCCTACAGTGTTACATAGTTGTGTTTGATAAAATATGTAAAGATGTATCAATAACTTTGTAATATCCGATACAATCGTAGTCTCATTGGCGACATTTATATGGTCATTATATGGATCAATGGATATAATCAGGACATCTATGGAAATTCTTGTCCTTTATATTTTAACAGAGAAACAATATAATCTTCAGGTTGTTTATTCTTATGTCCTAACTTACAAGATTTAAAATTAAGTCTCCGATAAATTTTATAGGGTTTCAGAACTTGAACATACTTCGTCTAAAATTAATAACAATTTCTCTAGTTTATTTTGAAAAAATGACAGTGGGTTGCCCCTTATTTGAAAGTTTGAGTTTTAAAAAGATTGGCGGTGTAACTAATTTTAAATCCATGCTTCGAATTTACTAGAGTTTTTCTTCAAGGGCTCATTCAAGCATTAATAGCTCAAATTCAGTAATATATGTGGATTCCTGTAATTATAAGTCATCTAAAAGCATGGTGAACCAAATGTTCACAATTTATAAGTGACTATGAATTTTTATATGGTTTTGCTTTGTTTTTTTCCATAGTTTCTAATTTGTTAATGTCAAGTTAACTTTTCACTATCATAGTTAAAAAATTAAATAGCCTTTTTATATTAATATTTTTTACCTCAATTCTATATTTCATATATATATATTATATATATATATATATATATATATATATATATATATATATATATATATATATATATATATATATATATATATATATATATATATATATATATATATATATATATATATATATATATATAATATATATATATATATATATATATGTTATTTTTTTGTTGTTGATTGTTTTATAAATGTTTAAATTTTTCTTATATTCAAACAATGACATTTTATAATCATTAAAATTCATATAGACTTAATATAAAGTGACTATGACTTAAAATCATTTAAATTCCACATGTCATATTTGCGAGCTTTTACGGGAAGATGATTACTATTTTCACGATCTCATGATGTTTCTCTTTTCACCGTCATAACCTACAACTTTTGCACTGCTCCAACGCGGTTGATGGATGATGACATCGTTTAACACAATCTATAGCGCGTGTTTCTTAACATAAAAATATCAAAACACTTTGGTAGGTATCTAATTTATTTAGTTTCTTTTGAATTTAAAGTATCTTTGTATATATACTAATTTAGTTTAGTTTCTTTTTTGATTTTTGTATCTTTAATTTTTAAAGTATATCAAAGTCTATCTGAGACACATGGAAATGGACACAATTTCACCTTACGAGAATGAGTTTTTTATCTAATAAATAGATAAATAAATGCTACAGTGTTACATAGTTGTGTTTGATAAAAGATGTAAAGATGTATCAATAACTTTGTAATATCCAATACAATCGTAGTCTTATTGGCGTAGTTTATATGGTCATCATATGGATCAATGGATATAATCGGGACATCTATGGAAGTTCTTGTCCTTTATATTTTAACAGAGAAACAATATAATCTCCATGTTGTTTATTCCTATGTCCTAACTTATAAGATTTAAAATTAAGTCTCCGACAAATTTTATAGGTTTTCAGAACTTTAACATACTTCGTCAAAAATTAATAACAATTTCTCTAGTTTATTTCGAAAAATGAAAGTGGGTTGCCCCTTATTTGAAAGTTTGAGTTTGAAGAGGTTGACGGTGTAACTCATTTTAAATCCATGCTTCGAATTTACTAGAGTTTTTCTTCAAGGGCTCATTCGAGCATTAATAGCTCCAAATTCAGTAATATATGTGGATTCATGTAATTAGGAGTCATCTAAAAGCATGGTAAACCAAATGTTCACAATTTAAAAGTGACTATGAATTTTGTTTTGGTTTTGCTTTGTTTTTCCCATAGTTTCTAATTTGTTAATGTAAAGTTAACTTTTCACTATCATAGTTAAAAAAATTAATAGTCTTTCTATTAATATTTTTTACCTCAATTCTATATTTCATATATATGTTTTTTTTTTTGTTGATTGTTTTATAAATGTTTAAATTTTTCTCATATTGAAAAAAAGACATTTTATAATCATTAAAATTCATATAGACTTAATATAAAGTGACTATGACTTATAATCATTTAAATTCCATATGTCATATTTGTGGTCTTTTACGGGAAGATGATTATTGTTTTCACGATCCCACGATGTTTCTCTTTTCACCGTCATAACCTATAACCTTTTCACTACTCCAATGCGGTTGATGGATGATGACATCGTTTAACACAATCTATAGCGCGTGTTTCGTAACATAATAATCTCAAGCCTCTTTGGTAAGTATCTAATTTATTTAGTTTCTTTTGAATTTAGAGTTCTCTTGGATCTAATCTATGATTCTTTGTATATATACTAATTTAGTTTAGTTTCTTTTCTGATTTTTGTATCTTTAATTTTAGAAGTATATCAAAGTCTACCTGAGACACATGGAGATGGACACAATTTCATCTTTACGAGAACGCGTTTTTTATCTAATAAATATAGAAATAAATCCTACAGTGTTACATAGTTGTGTTTGATAAAATATGTAAAGATGTATCAATAACTTTGTAATATCCGATACAATCGTAGTCTCATTGGCGACATTTATATGGTCATTATATGGATCAATGGATATAATCAGGACATCTATGGAAATTCTTGTCCTTTATATTTTAACAGAGAAACAATATAATCTTCAGGTTGTTTATTCTTATGTCCTAACTTACAAGATTTAAAATTAAGTCTCCGATAAATTTTATAGGGTTTCAGAACTTGAACATACTTCGTCTAAAATTAATAACAATTTCTCTAGTTTATTTTGAAAAAATGACAGTGGGTTGCCCCTTATTTGAAAGTTTGAGTTTTGAAGAGGTTGACAGTGTAACTCATTTTAAATCCATGCTTCGAATTTACTAGAGTTTTTCTTCAAGGGCTCATTCGAGCATTAATAGCTCAAATTCAGTAATATATGTGGATTCATGTAATTATAAGTCATCTAAAAGCATGGTGAACCAAATGTTCACAATTTACAAGTGACTATGAATTTTTATTTGGTTTTGCTTTGTTTTTTTTCCATAGTTTCTAATTTGTTAATGTCAAGTTAACTTTTCACTATCATAGTTAAAAAATTAAATAGCCTTTTTATATTAATATTTTTTACCTCAATTCTATATTTCATATATATATATATATATATATATATATATATATATATATATATATATATATATATATATATATATATATATATATATATATATATATATATATATATATATATATATATATATATATATATATATATATATATATATATATAATATATATATATATATATATATATATATATATGTATATATATATATATATGTTATTTTTTTGTTGTTGATTGTTTTATAAATGTTTAAATTTTTCTTATATTCAAACAATGACATTTTATTATCATTAAAATTCATATAGACTTAATATAAAGTGACTATGACTTAAAATCATTTAAATTCCACATGTCATATTTGCGAGCTTTTACGGGAAGATGATTACTGTTTTCACGATCATATGATGTTTCTCTTTTCACCGTCATAACCTACAACTTTTGCACTGCTCCAACGCGGTTGACGGATGATGACATCGTTTAACACAATCTATAGCGCGTGTTTCTTAACATAAAAATCTCAAACCACTTTGGTAAGTATCTAATTTATTTAGTTTCTTTTGAATTTAAAGTTCTCTTGGATCTAATCTATGATTCTTTTTATATATACTAATTTAGTTTAGTTTCTTTTTTGATTTTTGTATCTTTAATTATTGAAGTATATCAAAGTCTATCTGAGACACATGGAAATGGACACAATTTCACCTTTACGAGAACGAGTTTTTTATCTACTAAATAGATAAATAAATGCTACAGTGTTACATAGTTGTGTTTGATAAAAGATGTAAAGATGTATCAATAACTTTGTAATATCCGATACAATCGTAGTCTTATTGGCGCAATTTATATGGTCATCATATGGATCAATGGATATAATCGGGACATCTATGGAAGTTCTTGTCCTTTATATTCTAACAGAGAAACAATATAATCTCCAGGTTGTTTATTCTTATGTCCTAACTTATAAGATTTAAAATTAAGTCTCCGACAAATTTTATAGGTTTTCAGAACTTTAACATACTTCGTCTAAAATTAATAACAATTTCTCTAGTTTATTTCGAAAAAATGACAATGGGTTACCCCTAATTTGAAAGTTTGAGTTTTGAAGAGGTTGACGTTGTAACTCATTTTAAATCCATGCTTCGAATTTACTAGAGTTTTTCTTCAAGGGCTCATTCGAGCATTAATAGCTCCAAATTCAGTACTATATGTGGATTCATGTAATTATGAGTCATCTAAAAGCATGGTAAACCAAATGTTCACAATTTACAAGTGACTATGAATTTTGATTTGGTTTTGCTTTGTTTTTCCCATAGTTTCTAATTTGTTAATGTCAAGTTAACTTTTCACTATCATAGTTAAAAAATTTAATAGTCTTTCTATATTAATATTTTTTACCTCAATTCTATATTTCATATATATATATATATATATGTTATTTTTTTGTTGTTGATTGTTTTATAAATGTTTAAATTTTTTTATATTCAAATAAAGACATTTTATAATCATTAAAATTCATATAGACTTAATATAAAGTGATTATGACTTATAATTATTTAAATTCCATATGTCATATTTGTGGGCTTTTACGATATTATGATTATTGTTTTCATGATCTCACGATGTTTCTCTTTTCACCGTCATAACCTACAACTTTTGCACTGCTCCAACGCGGTTGATGGATGATGACATCGTTTAACACAATCTATAGCGCGCGTTTCGTAACATAAAAATCTCAAGCCTCTTTGGTAAGTATCTAATTTATTTAGTTTCTTTTGAATTTAGAGTTCTCTTGGATCTAATCTATGATTCTTTGTATATACACTAATTTAGTTTAGTTTATTTTATGATTTTTTTATCTTTAATTTTAGAAGTATATCAAAGTCTACCTGAGACACACGGAGATGGACACAATTTCAATATTACGAGAACGAGTTTTTTACCTAATAAATAGAGAAATAAATGCTACAGTGTTATATAGTTGTTTTTGATAAAAGATGTAAAGTTGTATCAATAACTTTGTAATATCCTATACAATCGTAATCTCATGGGCGACATTTATATGGTCATCATATGGATCAAAGGATATAATCGGGACATCTATGGAAGTTCTTGTCCTTTATATTTTAACAGAGAAACAATATAATCTCCAGGTTGTTTATTCTTATGTCCTAACTTATATGATTTAAAATTAAGTCTCCGACAAATTTTATAGGTTTTCAGAACTTTAACATACTTCGTCTAAAATTAATAACAATTTCTCTAGTTTATTTTTAAAAAATGACAGTGGTTGGCCCCTTATTTGAAAGTTTGTGTTTTGAAGAGGTTGACGGTGTAACTCATTTTAAATCCATGCTTCGAATTTACTAGAGTTTTTCTTCAAGGGCTCATTCGAACATTAATAGCTCCAAATTCAGTAATATATGTTGATTCATGTAATTATGAGTCATCTAAAAGCATGGTAAACCAAATGTTCACAATTTACAAGTGACTATGAATTTTGATTTGGTTTTGCTTTGTTTTTCCCATAGTTTCTAATTTGTTAATGTCAAGTTAACTTTTCACTATCATAGTTAAAAAATTTAATAGTCTTTCTATATTAATATTTTTTACCTCAATTCTATATTTCATATATATGTTATTTTTTTGTTGTTGATTGTTTTATAAATGTTTAAATTTTTCTTATATTCAAATAAAGACATTTTATAATCATTATAATTCATATAGACTTAATATAAAGTGACTATGACTTAAAATCATTTAAATTCCACATGTCATATTTGCGAGCTTTTACGTGAAGATGATTATTGTTTTCACGATCTCATGATGTTTCTCTTTTCACTGTCATAACCTACAACTTTTGCACTGCTCCAACGCGGTTGATGGATGATGACATCGTTTAACACAATCTATAGCGCGTGTTTCTTAACATAAAAATCTCAAACCACTTTGGTAAGTATCTAATTTATTTAGTTTCTTTTGAATTTAATGTTCTCTTGGATCTAATATATGATTCTTTTTATATATACTAATTTAGTTTAGTTTCTTTTTTGATTTTTGTATCTTTAATTTTTGAAGTATATCAAAGTCTATCTGAGACACATGGAAATGGACACAATTTCACCTTTACGAGAACGAGTTTTTTATCTAATAAATAGAGAAATAAATGCTACAGTGTTACATAGTTATGTTTGATAAAATATGTAAAGATGTATCAATAACTTTGTAATATCTGATACAATCGTAGTCTTATTGGCGCAATTTATATGGTCATCATATGGATCAATGGATATAATCGGGACATCTATGGAAATTCTTGTCCTTTATATTTTAACAAAGAAACAATATAATCTTCATGTTGTTTATTCTTATGTCCTAACTTACAAGATTTAAAATTAAGTCTCCGACAAATTTTATAGGGTTTCAGAACTTGCACATACTTCGTCTAAAATTAATAACAATTTCTCTAGTTTATTTTGAAAAAATGATAGCGGGTTGCCCCTTACTTGAAAGTTTGAGTTTTAAAGAGATTGGCGGTGTAACTCATTTTAAATCCAAGCTTCGAATTTACTAGAGTTTTTCTTCAAGGGCTCATTCGAGCATTAATAGCCCCAAATTCAGTAATATATGTGGATTCATGTAATTATAAGTCATCTAAAAGCATGGTGAACAAAATGTTCACAATTTACAAGTGACTATGAATTTTTATTCGATTTTGCTTTGTTTTTTTCCATAGTTTCTAATTTGTTAATGTCAAGTTAACTTTTCATTATCATAGTTAAAAAATTAAATAGCCTTTTTATATTAATATTTTTTACCTCAATTCTATAATTCATATATATATATATATATATATATATATATATATATATATATATATATATATATATATATATATATATATATATATATATATGTTATTTTTTGGTTGTTGATTATTTTATAAATGTTTAAATTTTTCTTATATTCAAACAATGACATTTTATAATCATTAAAATTCATATAGACTTAATATAAAGTGACTATGACTTAAAATCATTTAAATTCCACATGTCATATTTGCGAGCGTTTATGGGAAGATGATTATTGTTTTCACGATCTCATGATGTTTCTCTTTTCACCGTCATAACCTACAACTTTTGCACTGCTCCAACGCGGTTGATGTATGATGACATCGTTTAACACAATCTATAGCGCGTGTTTCTTAACATAAAAATCTCAAACCACTTTGGTAAGTATCTAATTTATTTAGTTTCTTTTGAATTTAAAGTTCTCTTGGATCTAATCTATGATTCTTTTTATATATACTAATTTATTTTAGTTTCTTTTTTGATTTTTGTATCTTTGATTTTTGAAGTATATCAAACTCTATCTGAGACACATGGAAATGGACACAATTTCACCTTTACGAGAACGAGTTTTTTATCTAATAAATAGAGAAATAAATGCTACAGTGTTACATAGTTTTGTTTGATAAAATATGTAAAGATGTATCAATAACTTTGTAATATCTGATACAATCGTAGTCTTATTGGCGCAATTTATATGGTCATCATATGGATCAATGGATATAATCGGGACATCTATGGAAGTTCTTGTCCTTTATATTTTAACAAAGAAACAATATAATCTTCAGGTTGTTTATTCTTATGTCCTAACTTACAAGATTTAAAATTAAGTCTCCGACAAATTTTATAGGGTTTCAGAACTTGAACATACTTCGTCTAAAATTAATAATAATTTCTCTAGTTTATTTTGAAAAAATGATAGTGAGTTGCCCCTTACTTGAAAGTTTGAGTTTTAAAGAGGTTGGCGGTGTAACTCATTTTAAATCCATGCTTCGAATTTACTAGAGTTTTTCTTCAAGGGCTCATTCGAACATTAATAGCTCCAAATTCAGTAATATATGTGGATTCATGTAATTATAAGTCATCTAAAAGCATGGTGAACCAAATGTTCACAATTTACAAGTGACTATGAATTTTGATTTGGTTTTTCTTTGTTTTTCCCATAGTTTCTAATTTGTTAATGTAAAGTTAACTTTTCACTATCATAGTTAAAAAATTTAATAGTCTTTCTATATTAATATTTTTTACCTCAATTCAATATTTCATATATATGTTTTTTTTTAGTTTTTTTTTATAAATGTTTAAATTTTTCTTATATTCAAACAATGACATTTTATAATCATTAAAATTCATATATACTTAATATAAAGTGATTATGACTTAAAATCATTTAAATTCCACATGTCATATTTGCGAGCTTTTACGGGAAGATGATTACTGTTTTCACGATCATATGATGTTTCTCTTTTCACCGTCATAACCTACAACTTTTGCACTGCTCCAACGCGGTTGATGGATGATGACATCGTTTAACACAATCTATGTGCGTGTTTCTTAACATAAAAATCTCAAAACACTTTGGTAGGTATCTAATTTATTTAGTTTCTTTTGAATTTAGAGTTCTCTTGGATCTAATCTATGATTCTTTGTATATATACTAATTTAGTTTAGTTTCTTTTCTGATTTTTGTATCTTTAATTTTAGAAGTATATCAAAGTCTACCTGAGACACATGGAGATGGACACAATTTCATCTTTACGAGAACATGTTTTTTATCTAATAAATAGAGAAATAAATCCTACAGTGTTACATAGTTGTGTTTGATAAAATATGTAAAGATGTATCAATAACTTTGTAATATCCGATACAATCGTAGTCTCATTGGCGACATTTATATGGTCATCATATGGATCAATGGATATAATCAGGACATCTGTGGAAGTTCTTGTCCTTTATATATTAACAGAGAAACAATATAATCTTCAGGTTGTTTATTCTTATGTCCTAATTACAAGATTTAAAATTAAGTCTCCGATAAATTTTATAGGGTTTCAGAACTTGAACATACTTCGTCTAAAATTAATAACAATTTCTCTAGTTTATTTTGAAAAAATGACAGTGGGTTGCCCCTTATTTGAAAGTTTGAGTTTTGAAGAGGTTGACGGTCTAACTCATTTTAAATCCATGCTTCGAATTTACTAGAGTTTTTCTTCAAGGGCTCATTCGAGCATTAATAGCTCAAATTCAGTAATATATGTGGATTCATGTAATTATGAGTCATCTAAAAGCATGGTGAACCAAATGTTCACAATTTACAAGTGACTATGAATTTTTATTTGGTTTTCCTTTGTTTTTTTCCATAGTTTCTAATTTGTTAATGTCAAGTTAACTTTTCACTATCATAGTTAAAAAATTAAATAGCCTTTTTATATTAATATTCTTTACCTCAATTCTATATTTCATATATATATATATATATATATATATATATATATATATATATATATATATATATATATATATATATATATATATATATATATATATATATATGTTATTTTTTTGTTGTTGATAGTTTTATAAATGTTTAAATTTTTCTTATATTCAAACAATGACATTTTATAATCATTAAAATTCATATAGACTTAATATAAAGTTACTATGACTTAAAATCATTTAAATTCCACATGTCATATTTGCGAGCTTTTACGGGAAGATGATTACTGTTATCACGATCATATGATGTTTCTCTATTCACCGTCATAACCTACAACTTTTGCACTGCTCCAACGCGGTTGATGGATGATGACATCGTTTAACACATTCTATAGCGCGTGTTTCTTAACATAAAAATCTCAAAACACTTTGGTAGGTATCTAATTTATTTAGTTTCTTTTGAATTTAAAGTTCTCTTGGATCTAATCTATGATTCTTTGTATATATACTAATTTAGTTTAGTTTCTTTTTTGATTTTTGTATCTTTAATTTTTGAAGTATATCAAAGTCTATCTGAGACACATGGAAATGGACACAATTTCACCTTTACGAGAATGAGTTTTTTATCTAATAAATAGATAAATAAATGCTAGTGTTACATAGTTGTGTTTGATAAAAGATGTAAAGATGTATCAATAACTTTGTAATATCCGATACAATCGTAGTCTTATTGACGTAATTTATATGGTCATCATATGGATCAATGGATATAATCGGGACATCTATGGAAGTTCTTGTCCTTTATATTTTAACAGAGAAACAATATAATCTCCAGGTTGTTTATTCCTATGTCCTAACTTATAAGATTTAAAATTAAGTCTCCGACAAATTTTATAGGTTTTCAGAACTTTAACATACTTCGTCAAAAATTAATAACAATTTCTCTAGTTTATTTCGAAAAAATGACAGTGGGTTGCCCCTTATTTGAAAGTTTGAGTTTTGAAGAGGTTGACGGTGTAACTCATTTTAAATCCATGCTTCGAATTTACTATAGTTTTTCTTCAAGGGCTCATTCGAGCATTAATAGCTCCAAATTCAGTAATATATGTGGATTCATGTAATTATATGTCATCTAAAAGCATGGTAAAGCAAATGTTCACAATTTACAAGTGACTATGAATTTTGATTTGGTTTTGCTTTGTTTTTCCCATAGTTTCTAATTTGTTAATGTAAAGTTAACTTTTCACTATCATAGTTAAAAAATTTAATAGTCTTTCTATATTAATATTTTTTACCTCAATTCTATATTTCATATATATGTTTTTTTTTTGTTGATTGTTTTATAAATGTTTAAATTTTTCTCATATTCAAATAAAGACATTTATAATCATTAAAATTCATATAGACTTAATATAAAGTGACTATGACTTATAATCATTTATATTCCATATGTCATATTTGTGGTCTTTTACGGGAAGATGATTATTATTTTCACGATCTCACGATGTTTCTCTTTTCACCGTCATAACCTACAACCTTTTCACTACTCCAATGCGGTTGATGGATGATGACATCGTTTAACACAATCTATAGCGCGTGTTTCGTAACATAAAAATCTCAAGCCTCTTTGGTAAGTATCTAATTTATTTAGTTTCTTTTGAATTTAGAGTTCTCTTCGATCTAATCTATGATTCTTTGTATATATACTAATTTAGTTTAGTTTCTTTTCTGATTTTTGTATCTTTAATTTTAGAAGTATATCAAAGTCTACCTGAGACACATGGAGATGGACACAATTTCATCTTTACGAGAACGCGTTTTTTATCTAATAAATAGAGAAATAAATCCTACAGTGTTACATAGTTGTGTTTGATAAAAGATGTAAAGATGTATCAATAACTTTGTAATATCCGATACAATCGTAGTCTCATTGGCGACATTTATATGGTCATCATATGGATCAATGGATATAATCAGGACATCTATGGAAGTTCTTGTCCTTTATATTTTAACAGAGAAACAATATAATCTTCAGGTTGTTTATTCTTATGTCCTAACTTACATGATTTAAAATTAAGTCTCCGACAAATTTTATAGCGTTTCAGAACTTGAACATACTTCGTCTAAAATTAATAACAATTTCTCTAGTTTATTTTGAAAAAATGACAGTGGGTTTCCCCTTACTTGAAAGTTTGAGTTTTAAAGAGGTTGGCGGTGTAACTCATTTTAAATCCATGCTTCGAATTTACAAGAGTTTTTCTTCAAGGGCTCATTCGAGCATTAATAGCTCCAAAATCAGTAATATATGTGGATTCATGTAATTATGAGTCATCTAAAAGCATGGTAAACCAAATGTTCACTATTTACAAGTGACTATGAATTTTGATTTGGTTTTGTTTTGTTTTTCCCATAGTTTCTAATTTGTTAATGTCAAGTTAACTTTTCACTATCATAGTTAAACAATTTAATAGTCTTTCTATATTAATATTTTTTACATCAATTCTATATTTCATATATATGTTTTTTTGTTGTTGATTGTTTTATAAATGTTGAAATTTTTCTTATATTCAAACAATGGCATTTTATAATTATTAAAATTCATATAGACTTAATATAAAGTGACTATGACTTAAAATCATTTAAATTCCACATGTCATATTTGCGAGCTTTTACGGGAAGATGATTACTGTTTTAACGATCTCATGATGTTTCTCTTTTCACCGTCATAACCTACAACTTTTGCACTGCTCCAACGCGGTTGATGGATGATGACATCGTTTAACACAATCTATAGCGCGTGTTTCTTAACATAAAAATCTCAAAACACTTTGGTAGGTATCTAATTTATTTAGTTTCTTTTAAATTTAGAGTTATCTTGGATCTAATCTATGATTCTTTGTATATATACTAATTTAGTTTAGTTTCTTTTTTGATTTTTGTATCTTTAATTTTTGAAGTATATCAAAGTCTATCTGAGACACATGGAAATGGACACAATTGCACCTTTACGAGAATGAGTTTTTTATCTAATAAATAGAGAAATAAATCCTACAGTGTTACATAGTTGTGTTTGATAAAAGATGTAAAGATGTATCAATAACTTTGTAATATCCGATACAATCGTAGTCTTATTGACGTAATTTATATGGTCATCATATGGATCAATGGATATAATCGGGACATCTATGGAAGTTCTTATCCTTTATATTTTAACAGAGAAACAATATAATCTCCAGGTTGTTTATTCCTATGTCCTAACTTATAAGATTTAAAATTAAGTCTCCGACAAATTTTATAGGTTTTCAGAACTTTAACATACTTCGTCAAAAATTAATAACAATTTCTCTAGTTTATTTCGAAAAAATGACAGTGGGTTGCCCCTTATTTGAAAGTTTGAGTTTTGAAGAGGTTGACGGTGTAACTCATTTTAAATCCATGCTTCGAATTTACTATAGTTTTTCTTCAAGGGCTCATTCGAGCATTAATAGCTCCAAATTCAGTAATATATGTGGATTCATGTAATTATGAGTCATCTAAAAGCATGGTAAAGCAAATGTTCACAATTTACAAGTGACTATGAATTTTGATTTGGTTTTGCTTTGTTTTTCCCATAGTTTCTAATTTGTTAATGTAAAGTTAACTTTTCACTATCATAGTTAAAAAATTTAATAGTCTTTCTATATTAATATTTTTTACCTCAATTCTATATTTCATATATATGTTTTTTTTTTGTTGATTGTTTTATAAATGTTTAAATTTTTCTCATATTCAAATAAAGACATTTATAATCATTAAAATTCATATAGACTTAATATAAAGTGACTATGACTTATAATCATTTATATTCCATATGTCATATTTGTGGTCTTTTACGGGAAGATGATTATTGTTTTCACGATCTCACGATGTTTCTCTTTTCACCGTCATAACCTACAACCTTTTCACTACTCCAATGCGGTTGATGGATGATGACATCGTTTAACACAATCTATAGCGCGTGTTTCGTAACATAAAAATCTCAAGCCTCTTTGGTAAGTATCTAATTTATTTAGTTTCTTTTGAATTTAGAGTTCTCTTCGATCTAATCTATGATTCTTTGTATATATACTAATTTAGTTTAGTTTCTTTTCTGATTTTTGTATCTTTAATTTTAGAAGTATATCAAAGTCTACCTGAGACACATGGAGATGGACACAATTTCATCTTTACGAGAACGCGTTTTTTATCTAATAAATAGAGAAATAAATCCTACAGTGTTACATAGTTGTGTTTGATAAAAGATGTAAAGATGTATCAATAACTTTGTAATATCCGATACAATCGTAGTCTCATTGGCGACATTTATATGGTCATCATATGGATCAATGGATATAATCAGGACATCTATGGAAGTTCTTGTCCTTTATATTTTAACAGAGAAACAATATAATCTTCAGGTTGTTTATTCTTATGTCCTAACTTACATGATTTAAAATTAAGTCTCCGACAAATTTTATAGGGTTTCAGAACTTGAGCATACTTCGTCTAAAATTAATAACAATTTCTCTAGTTTTTTTGAAAAAATGACAGTGGGTTTCCCCTTACTTGAAAGTTTGAGTTTTAAAGAGGTTGGCGGTGTAACTCATTTTAAATCCATGCTTTGAATTTACAAGAGTTTTTCTTCAAGGGCTCATTCGAGCATTAATAGCTCCAAATTCAGTAATATATGTGGATTCATGTAATTATGAGTCATCTAAAAGCATGGTAAACCAAATGTTCACAATTTACAAGTGACTATGAATTTTGATTTGGTTTTGCTTTGTTTTTCCCATAGTTTCTAATTTGTTAATGTCAAGTTATCTTTTCACTATCATAGTTAAAAAATTTAGTAGTCTTTCTATATTAATATTTTTTACATCAATTCTATATTTCATATATATGTTTTTTTTTGTTGATTGTTTTATAAATGTTTAAATTTTTCTTATGTTCAAATAAAGACATTTTATAATCATTAAAATTCATATAGACTTAATATAAAGTGACTATGACTTATAATCATTTAAATTCCATATGTCATATTTGTCGTCTTTTACGGGAAGATGATTATTGTTTTCACGATCTCACGATGTTTCTCTTTTCACCGTCATAACCTACAACCTTTTCACTACTCCATTGCGGTTTATGGATGATGACATCGTTTAACACAATCTATAGCGCGTGTTTCGTAACATAAAAATCTCAAGCCTCTTTGGTAAGTATCTAATTTATTTAGTTTCTTTTGAATTTAGAGTTCTCTTGGATCTAATCTATGATTCTTTGTATATATACTAATTTAGTTTAGTTTCTTTTCTGATTTTTGTATCTTTAATTTTAGAAGTATATCAAAGTCTACCTGAGACACATGGAGATGGACACAATTTCATCTTTACGAGAACGCGTTTTTTATCTAATAAATAGAGAAATAAATCCTGCAGTGTTACATAGTTGTGTTTGATAAAAGATGTAAAGATATATCAATAACTTTGTAATATTCGATACAATCGTAGTCTCATTGGCGACATTTTATGGCCATCATATGGATCAATGGATATAATCAGGACATCTATGGAAGTTCTTGTCCTTTATATTTTAACAGAGAAACAATATAATCTTCAGGTTGTTTATTCTTATGTCCTAACTTACATGATTTAAAATTAAGTCTCCGACAAATTTTATAGCGTTTCAGAACTTGAACATACTTCGTCTAAAATTAATAACAATTTCTCTAGTTTATTTTGAAAAAATGACAGTGGGTTTCCCCTTACTTGAAAGTTTGAGTTTTAAAGAGGTTGGCGGTGTAACTCATTTTAAATCCATGCTTCGAATTTACAAGAGTTTTTCTTCAAGGGCTCATTCGAGCATTAATAGCTCCAAAATCAGTAATATATGTGGATTCATGTAATTATGAGTCATCTAAAAGCATGGTAAACCAAATGTTCACTATTTACAAGTGACTATGAATTTTGATTTGGTTTTGTTTTGTTTTTCCCATAGTTTCTAATTTGTTAATGTCAAGTTAACTTTTCACTATCATAGTTAAACAATTTAATAGTCTTTCTATATTAATATTTTTTACATCAATTCTATATTTCATATATATGTTTTTTTGTTGTTGATTGTTTTATAAATGTTGAAATTTTTCTTATATTCAAACAATGGCATTTTATAATTATTAAAATTCATATAGACTTAATATAAAGTGACTATGACTTAAAATCATTTAAATTCCACATGTCATATTTGCGAGCTTTTACGGGAAGATGATTACTGTTTTAACGATCTCATGATGTTTCTCTTTTCACCGTCATAACCTACAACTTTTGCACTGCTCCAACGCGGTTGATGGATGATGACATCGTTTAACACAATCTATAGCGCGTGTTTCTTAACATAAAAATCTCAAAACACTTTGGTAGGTATCTAATTTATTTAGTTTCTTTTAAATTTAGAGTTCTCTTGGATCTAATCTATGATTCTTTGTATATATACTAATTTAGTTTAGTTTCTTTTTTGATTTTTGTATCTTTAATTTTTGAAGTATATCAAAGTCTATCTGAGACACATGGAAATGGACACAATTGCACCTTTACGAGAATGAGTTTTTTATCTAATAAATAGAGAAATAAATCCTACAGTGTTACATAGTTGTGTTTGATAAAAGATGTAAAGATGTATCAATAACTTTGTAATATCCGATACAATCGTAGTCTCATTGGCGACATTTATATGGTCATCATATGGATCAATGGATATAATCGGGACATCTATGGAAGTTCTTGTCCTTTATATTTTAACAGAGAAACAATATAATCTCCAGGTTGTTTATTCCTATGTCCTAACTTATAAGATTTAAAATTAAGTCTCCGACAAATTTTATAGGTTTTCAGAACTTTAACATACTTCGTCAAAAATTAATAATAATTTCTCTAGTTTATTTCGAAAAAGTGACAGTGGGTTGCCCCTTATTTGAAAGTTTGAGTTTTGAAGAGGTTGACGGTGTAACTCATTTTAAATCCATGCTTCGAATTTACTATAGTTTTTCTTCAAGGGCTCATTCGAGCATTAATAGCTCCAAATTCAGTAATATATGTGGATTCATGTAATTATGAGTCATCTAAAAGCATGGTAAAGCAAATGTTCACAATTTACAAGTGACTATGAATTTTGATTTGGTTTTGCTTTGTTTTTCCCATAGTTTCTAATTTGTTAATGTAAAGTTAACTTTTCACTATCATAGTTAAAAAATTTAATAGTCTTTCTATATTAATATTTTTTACCTCAATTCTATATTTCATATATATGTTTTTTTTTTGTTGATTGTTTTATAAATGTTTAAATTATTCTCATATTCAAATAAAGACATTTTATAATCATTAAAATTCATATAGACTTAATATAAAGTGACTATGACTTATAATCATTTATATTCCATATGTCATATTTGTGGTCTTTTACGGGAAGATAATTATTGTTTTCACGATCTCACGATGTTTCTCTTTTCACCGTCATAACCTACAACCTTTTCACTACTCCAATGCGGTTGATGGATGATGACATCGTTTAACACAATCTATAGCGCGTGTTTCGTAACATAAAAATCTCAAGCCTCTTTGGTAAGTATCTAATTTATTTAGTTTCTTTTGAATTTAGAGTTCTCTTGGATCTAATCTATGATTCTTTGTATATATACTAATTTAGTTTAGTTTCTTTTCTGATTTTTGTATCTTTAATTTTAGAAGTATATCAAAGTCTACCTGAGACACATGGAGATGGACACAATTTCATCTTTACGAGAACGCGTTTTTTATCTAATAAATAGAGAAATAAATCCTGCAGTGTTACATAGTTGTGTTTGATAAAAGATGTAAAGATGTATCAATAACTTTGTAATATCCGATACAATCGTAGTCTCATTGGCGACATTTTATGGCCATCATATGGATCAATGGATATAATCAGGACATCTATGGAAGTTCTTGTCCTTTATATTTTAACAGAGAAACAATATAATCTTCAGGTTGTTTATTCTTATGTCCTAACTTACATGATTTAAAATTAAGTCTCCGACAAATTTTATAGGGTTTTAGAACTTGAGCATACTTCGTCTAAAATTAATAACAATTTCTCTAGTTTATTTTGAAAAAATGACAGTGGGTTTCCCCTTACTTGAAAGTTTGAGTTTTAAAGAGGTTGGCGGTGTAACTCATTTTAAATCCATGCTTTGAATTTACAAGAGTTTTTCTTCAAGGGCTCATTCGAGCATTAATAGCTCCAAATTCAGTAATATATGTGGATTCATGTAATTATGAGTCATCTAAAAGCATGGTAAACCAAATGTTCACAATTTACAAGTGACTATGAATTTTGATTTGGTTTTTCTTTGTTTTTCCCATAGTTTCTAATTTGTTAATGTCAAGTTAACTTTTCACTATCATAGTTAAAAAATTTAGTAGTCTTTCTATATTAATATTTTTTACATCAATTCTATATTTCATATATATGTTTTTTTTTGTTGATTGTTTTATAAATGTTTAAATTTTTCTTATGTTCAAATAAAGACATTTTATAATCATTAAAATTCATATAGACTTAATATAAAGTGACTATGACTTATAATCATTTAAATTCCATATGTCATATTTGTCGTCTTTTACGGGAAGATGATTATTGTTTTCACGATCTCACGATGTTTATCTTTTCACCGTCATAACCTACAACCTTTTCACTACTCCATTGCGGTTTATGGATGATGACATCGTTTAACACAATCTATAGCGCGTGTTTCGTAACATAAAAATCTCAAGCCTCTTTGGTAAGTATCTAATTTATTTAGTTTCTTTTGAATTTAGAGTTCTCTTGGATCTAATCTATGATTCTTTGTATATATACTAATTTAGTTTAGTTTCTTTTCTGATTTTTGTATCTTTAATTTTAGAAGTATATCAAAGTCTACCTGAGACACATGGATATGGACACAATTTCATCTTTACGAGAACGAGTTTTTTATCTAATAAATCGAGAAATAAATCCTACAGTGTTACATAGTTGTTTTTGATAAAAGATGTAAAGTTGTATCAATGACTTTGTAATATCCGATACAATCGTAGTCTCATTGGCGACATTTATATGGTCATCATATGGATCAATGGATATAATCAGGACATCTATGGAAGTTCTTGTCCTTTATATTTTAAAAGAGAAACAATATAATCTTCAGGTTGTTTATTCTTATGTCCTAACTTACAAAATTTAAAATTAAGTCTCCGATAAATTTTATAGCGTTTCAGAACTTGAGCATACTTCGTCTAAAATTAATAACAATTTCTCTAGTTTATTTTGAAAAAATGACAGTGGGTTTCCCCTTACTTGAAAGTTTGAGTTTTAAAGAGGTTGGCGGTGTAACTCATTTTAAATCCATGCTTCGAATTTACAAGAGTTTTTCTTCAAGGGCTCATTCGAGCATTAATAGCTCCAAATTCAGTAATATATGTGGACTCATGTAATTATGAGTCATCTAAAAGCATGGTAAACCAAATGTTCACAATTTACAAGTGACTATGAATTTTGATTTGGTTTTGCTTTGTTTTTCCCATAGTTTCTAACTTGTTAATGTCAAGTTAACTTTTCACTATCATAGTTAAAAAATTTAATAGTCTTTCTATATTAATATTTTTTACATCAATTCTATATTTCATATATATGTTTTTTTTTTGTTGATTGTTTTATAAATGTTTAAATTTTTCTTATATTCAAATAAAGACATTTTATAATCATTAAAATTCATATAGACTTAATATAAAGTGACTATGACTTACAATCATTTAAATTCCATATGTCATATTTGTGGTCTTTTACGGGAAGGTGATTATTGTTTTCACGATCTCACGATGTTTCTCTTTTCACCGTCATAACCTACAACTTTTTCACTACTCTAATGCGGTTGATGGATGATGACATCGTTTAACACAATCTATTGCGCGTGTTTCGTAACATAAAAATCTCAAGCCTCTTTGGTAACTATCTAATTTATTTAGTTTCTTTTGAATTTAGAGTTCTCTTGGATATAATCTATGATTCTTTGTATATATACTAATTTAGTTTAGTTTCTTTTCTGATTTTTGTATCTTTAATTTTAGAAGTATATCAAAGTCTACCTGAGACACATGGATATGGACACAATTTCATCTTTACGAGAACGAGTTTTTTATCTAATAAATCGAGAAATAAATCCTACAGTGTTACATAGTTGTTTTTGATAAAATATGTAAAGTTGTATCAATGACTTTGTAATATCCGATACAATCGTAGTCTCATTGGCGACATTTATATGGTCATCATATGGATCAATGGATATAATCAGGACATCTATGGAAGTTCTTGTCCTTTATATTTTAAAAGAGAAACAATATAATCTTCAGGTTGTTTATTCTTATGTCCTAACTTACAAGATTTAAAATTAAGTCTCCGACAAATTTTATAGCGTTTCAGAACTTGAGCATACTTCGTCTAAAATTAATAACAATTTCTCTAGTTTATTTTGAAAAAATGACAGTGGGTTTCCCCTTACTTGAAAGTTTGAGTTTTAAAGAGGTTGGCGGTGTAACTCATTTTAAATCCATGCTTCGAATTTACAAGAGTTTTTCTTCAAGGGCTCATTCGAGCATTAATAGCTCCAAAATCAGTAATATATGTGGATTCATGTAATTATGAGTCATCTAAAAGCATGGTAAACCAAATGTTCACTATTTACAAGTGACTATGAATTTTGATTTGGTTTTGTTTTGTTTTTCCCATAGTTTCTAATTTGTTAATGTCAAGTTAACTTTTCACTATCATAGTTAAACAATTTAATAGTCTTTCTATATTAAGATTTTTTACATCAATTCTATATTTCATATATATGTTTTTTTGTTGTTGATTGTTTTATAAATGTTGAAATTTTTCTTATATTCAAACAATGACATTTTATAATTATTAAAATTCATATAGACTTAATATAAAGTGACTATGACTTAAAATCATTTAAATTCCACATGTCATATTTGCGAGCTTTTACGGGAAGATGATTACTGTTTTCACGATCTCATGATGTTTCTCTTTTCACCGTCATAACCTACAACTTTTGCACTGCTCCAACGCGGTTGATGGATGATGACATCGTTTAACACAATCTATAGCGCGTGTTTCTTAACATAAAAATCTCAAAACACTTTGGTAGGTATCTAATTTATTTAGTTTCTTTTAAATTTAGAGTTCTCTTGGATCTAATCTATGATTCTTTGTATATATACTAATTTAGTTTAGTTTCTTTTTTGATTTTTGTATCTTTAATTTTTGAAGTATATCAAAGTCTATCTGAGACACATGGAAATGGACACAATTTCACCTTTACGAGAATGAGTTTTTTATCTAATAAATAGAGAAATAAATCCTACAGTGTTACATAGTTGTGTTTGATAAAAGATGTAAAGATGTATCAATAACTTTGTAATATCCGATACAATCGTAGTCTCATTGGCGACATTTATATGGTCATCATATGGATCAATGGATATAATCGGGACATCTATGGAAGTTCTTGTCCTTTATATTTTAACAGAGAAACAATATAATCTTCAGGTTGTTTATTCTTATGTCCTAACTTACATGATTTAAAATTAAGTCTCCGACAAATTTTATAGGGTTTCAGAACTTGAACATACTTCGTCTAAAATTAATAACAATTTCTCTAGTTTATTTTGAAAAAATGACAGTGGGTTTCCCCTTACTTGAAAGTTTGAGTTTTAAAGAGGTTGGCGGTGTAACTCATTTTAAATCCATGCTTCGAATTTACAAGAGTTTTTCTTCAAGGGCTCATTCGAGCATTAATAGCTGCAAATTCAGTAATATATGTGGACTCATGTAATTATGAGTCATCTAAAAGCATGGTAAACCAAATGTTCACAATTTACAAGTGACTATGAATTTTTATTTGGTTTTGCTTTGTTTTTTTCCATAGTTTCTAATTTGTTAATGTCAAGTTAACTTTTCACTATCGTAGTTAAAAAATTTAATAGTCTTTCTATATTAATATTTTTTACCTCAATTCTATATTTCATATATATGTTTTTTTTTGTTGATTGTTTTATAAATGTCTAAATTTTTCTCATATTCAAATAAAGACGTTTTATAATCATTAAAATTCATATAGACTTAATATAAAGTGACTATGACTTTTAATCATTTAAATTCCACATGTCATATTTGCGAGCTTTTACGGAAAGATGATTACTATTTTCACGATCTCACGATGTTTCTCTTTTCACCGTCATAACCTACAAATTTTTCACTACTCCAATGCGGTTGATGGATGATTACATCGTTTAACACAATCTATAACGCGTGTTTCGTAACATAAAAATCTCAAGTCTCTTTGGTAAGTATCTAATTTATTAAGTTTCTTTTGAATTTAGAGTTCTCTTGGATATAATCTATGATTCTTTGTATATATACTAATTTAGTTTAGTGTCTTTTCTGATTTTTGTATCTTTAATTTTAGAAGTATATCAAAGTCTACCTGAGACACATGGAGATGGACACAATCTCGTCTTTACGAGAACGAGTTTTTTATCTAATAAATAGAGAAATAAATCCTACAGTGTTACATAGTTGTGTATAATAAAAGATGTAAAGATGTATCAATAACTTTGTAATATCCGATACAATCGTAGTCTCATTGGCGACATTTATATGGTCATCATATGGATCAATGGATATAATCAGGACATCTATGGAAGTTCTTGTCCTTTATATTTTAACAGAGAAACAATATAATCTTCAGGTTGTTTATTCTTATGTCCTAACTTACAAGATTTAAAATTAAGTCTCCGACAAATTTTATAGGGTTTTAGAACTTGAACATACTTCGTCTAAAATTAATAACAATTTCTCTAGTTTATTTTGAAAAAATGACAGTGGGTTTCCCCTTACTTGAAAGTTTGAGTTTTAAAGAGGTTGGCGGTGTAACTCATTTTAAATCCATGCTTCGAATTTACAAGAGTTTTTCTTCAAGGGCTCATTCGAGCATTAATAGCTCCAAATTCAGTAATATATGTGGATTCATGTAATTATGAGTCATCTAAAAGCATGGTAAACCAAATGTTCACGATTTACAAGTGACTATGAATTTTGGTTTGGTTTTGCTTTGTTTTTCCCATAGTTTCTAATTTGTTAATGTCAAGTTAACTTTTCACTATCATAGTTAAAAAATTTAATAGTCTTTCTATATTAATATTTTTTACATCAATTCTATATTTCATATATATGTTATTTTTTTGTTGTTGATTGTTATATAAATGTTTAAATTTTTCTTATATTCAAATAAAGACATTTTATAATCATTAAAATTCATATAGACTTAATATAAAGTGACTATGACTAATAATCATTTAAATTCCATATGTCATATTTGTGGGCTTTTATGAGATGATGATTATTGTTTTCACGATCTCACGATGTTTCTCTTTTCACTGTCATAACCTACAACCTTTTCACTACTCCAATGCGGTTGATGGATGATTACATCGTTTAACACAATCTATAGAGCGTGTTTCGTAACATAAAAATCTCAAGTCTCTTTGGTAAGTATCTAATTTATTTAGTTTCTTTTGATTTAGAGTTCTCTTGGATCTAATCTATGATTCTTTATATATATACTAATTTAGTTTAGTTTCTTTTCTGAATTTTGTATCTTAATTTTATAAGTATATCAAAGTCTACCTGAGACACATGGAGATGGACACAATTTCATCTTTACGAGAACGAGTTTTTTATCTAATAAATAGAGAAATAAATCCTACTGTGTTACATAGTTGTTTTTGATAAAAGATGTAAAGTTGTATCAATAACTTTGTAATATCCGATACAATCGTAGTCTCATTGGCGACATTTATATGGTCATCATATGGATCAATGGATATAATCGGGACATCTATGGAAGTTCTTGTCCTATATATTTTAACAAAGAAACAATATAATCTTCAGGTTGTTTTATTCTTATGTCCTAACTTACAAGATTTAAAATTAAGTCTCCGACAAATTTTATAGGGTTTCAGAACTTGAACATACTTCGTCTAAAATTAATAACAATTTCTCTAGTTTAATTTGAAAAAATGATAGTGGGGTTCCCCGTACTTGAAAGTTTGAGTTTTAAAGAGGTTGGCGGTGTAACTCATTTTAAATTCATGCTTCGAATTTACTAGAGTTTTTCTTCAAGGGCTCATTCGAGCATTAATAGCTCCAAATTCAGAAATATATGTGGATCCATGTAATTATAAGTCATCTAAAACCATGGTGAACCAAATGTTCACAATTTACAATTTACTATGAATTTTGATTTGGTTTTGCTTTTTTTTTCCATAGTTTCTAATTTGTTAATGTCAAGTTAACTTTTCACTATCATAGTTAAAAAATTAAATAGCCTTTTTATATTAATATTTTTTACATCAATTCTATATATATATATATATATATATATATATATATATATATATATATATATATATATATATATATATATATATATATATATATATATATATATATATATATATATATATATATATATATATGTGTGTGTGTGTGTATTATTATTTTGTTGTTGATTGTTTATAAATGTTTAAATTTTTCTTATATTCAAACAAAGACATTTTATAATCATTAAAACTCATATAGACTTAATATAAAGTGACTATGACTTTTAATCATTTAAATTCCACATGTCATATTTGCGAGCTTTTTCGGGAAGATGATTACTGTTTTCACGATCTCACGATGTTTCTCTTTTCACCGTCATAACCTACAACTTTTGCACTGCTCCAATGCGGTTGATAATTGAAGACATTGTTTAACACAATCTATAGCGCGTGTTTCGTAACATAAAAATCTCAAGCCTCTTTGGTAAGTATCTAATTTATTAAGTTTCTTTTGAATTTAGAGTTCTCTTGGATATAATCTACGATTCTTTGTATATATACTAATTTAGTTTAGTTTCTTTTCTGATTTTTGTATCTTTAATTTTAGAAGTATATCAAAGTCTACCTGAGACACATGGAGATGGACACAATTTCATCTTTACGAGAACGAGTTTTTTATCAAATAAATAGAGAAATAAATCCTACAGTGTTACATAGTTGTGTTTGATAAAAGATGTAAAGTTGTATCAATAACTTTGTAATATCCGATACAATCGTAGTCTCATTGGCGACATTTATATGGTCATCATATGGATCAATGGATATAATCGGGACAACTATGGAAGTTCTTGTCCTATATATTTTAACTAAGAAACAATATAATCTTCAGGTTGTTTATTCTTATGTCCTAACATACAAGATTTAAATTAAGTCTCCGACAAATTTTATAGGGTTTCAGAACTTGAACATACTTCGTCTAAAATTAATAATAATTTCTCTAGTTTATTTTGAAAAAATGATAGTGGGTTGCCCCTTACTTGAAAGTTTGAGTTTTAAAGAGGTTGGCGGTGTAACTCCTTTTAAATCCATGCTTCGAATTTAGTAGAGTTTTTCTTCAAGGGCTCATTCGAGCATTAATAGCTCCAAATTCAGTAATATATGTGGATTCATGTAATTATAAGTCATCTAAAAGAATGGTGAACCAAATGTTCACAATTTACAAGTGACTATGAATTTTGATTTGGTTCTTCTTTGTTTTTTCCATAGTTTCTAATTTGTTAATGTCAAGTTAAATTTTCACTATCATAGTTAAAAAATTAAATAGCCTTTTTATATTAATATTTTTTACCTCAATTCTATTATTTCATATATATATATATATATATATATATATATATATATATATATTTATATATATATATATATATATATATATATATATATATATATATATATATATATATATATATATATGTTTTTTTTTGTTGTTGATTGTTTTATAATTGTTTAAACAAAGACATTTTATAATTATTTAAACTCATATAGACTTATTATAAAGTGACTATGACTTTTAATCATTTAAATTCCACATGTCATATTTGCGAGCTTTTACGGGAAGATGATTACTGTTTTCACGATCTCACGATGTTTCTCTTTTCACCGTCATAACCTACAACTTTTGCACTGCTCCAATGCGGTTTATGGATGAAGACATCGTTTAACACAATCTATAGCGCGTGTTTCTTAACATAAAAATCTCAAACCACTTTGGTAAGTATCTAATTTATTTAGTTTCTTTTGAATTTAAAGTTCTCTTGAATCTAATCTATGATTCTTTGTATATATACTAATTTAGTTTAGTTTCTTTTTTTATTTTTGTATCTTTAATTTTGGAAGTATATCAAAGTCTATCTGAGACACATGGAAATGGACACAATTTCACCTTTACGAGAACGAGTTTTTTATCAAATAAATAGAGAAATACCTGCTACAGTGTTACATAGTTGTGTTTGATAAAACATGTAAAGATGTATCAATAACTTTGAAATATCTGATACAATCGTAGTCTTATTGGCGCAATTTATATGGTCATCATATGGATAAATGGATATAATCGGGACATCTATGGAAGTTCTTGTCCTTTATATTTTAACAGAGAAACAATATAATCTCCAGGTTGTTTATTCTTATGTCCTAACTTATAACATTTAAAATTAAGTCTCCGACAAATTTTATAGGTTTTTCATAACTTGAACATACTTCGTCTAAAATTAATAACAATTTCTCTAGTTTATTTTGAAAAAATGACAGTGGGTTGCCCCTTACTTGAAAGTTTGAGTTTTGAAGAGGTTGACGGTGTAACTCATTTTAAATCCATGCTTCGAATTTACTAGAGTTTTTCTTCAAGGGATCATTCGAGCATTAATAGCTGCAAATTCAATAATATATGTGGATTCATGTAATTATGAGTCATCTAAAAGCATGGTAAACCAAATGTTCACAATTTACAAGTGAATATGAATTTTGATTTGGTTTTGCTTTGTTTTTCCCATAGTTTCTAATTTGTTAATGTCAAGTTAACTTTTCACTATCATAGTTAAAAAATTTAATAGTCTTTCTATATTAATATTTTTTACCTCAATTCTATATTTCATATATAATGTTTTTTTTTTGTTGTTGATTGTTTTATAAATGTTTAAATTTTTCTTATATTCAAACAAAGACATTTTATAATCATTAAAACTCATATAGACTTAATATAAAGTGACTATGACTTTTAATCATTTAAATTCCACATGTCATATTTGCGAGCTTTTACGGGAAGATGATTATTGTTTTCACGATCTCACGATGTTTCTCTTTTCACTGTCATAACCTACAACTTTTTCACTACTCCAATGCAGTTGATGGATGATTACATCGTTTAACACAATCTATAGAGCGTGTTTCGTAACATAAAAATCTCAAGCCTCTTTGGTAAGTATCTAATTTATTTAGTTTCTTTTGAATTTATAGTTCTCTTGGATATAATATATGATTCTTTGTATATTATACTAATTTAGTTTAGTTTCTTTTCTGATTTTTGTATCTTTAATTTTAGAAGTATATTAAAGTCTACCTGAGACACATGGAGATGGACACAATTTCATCTTTATGAGAACGAGTTTTTTATCTAATAAATCGAGAAATAAATCCTACACTGTTACATAGTTGTTTTTGATAAAAGATGTAAAGTTGTATCAATAACTTTGTAATATCCGATACAATCGTAGTCCTCATTGGCGACATTTATATGGTCATCATATGGATCAATGGATATAATCCGGACATCTATGGAAGTTCTTGTCCTATATATTTTAACTAAGAAACAATATAATCTTCAGGTTGTTTATTCTTATGTCCTAACATACAAGATTTAAAATTAAGTCTCCGACAAATTTTATAGGGTTTCAGAACTTGAACATACTTCGTCTAAAATTAATAATAATTTCTCTAGTTTATTTTGAAAAAATGATAGTGGGTTGCCCCTACTTGAAAGTTTGAGTTTTAAAGAAGTTGGCGGTGTAACTCATTTTAAATCCATGCTTCGAATTTACTAGAGTTTTTCTTCAAGGGCTCATTCGAGCATTAATAGCTCCAAATTCAGTAATATATGTGGATTCATGTAATTATAAGTCATCTAAAAAGCATGGTGAACCAAATGTTCACAATTTACAAGTGACTATGAATTTTGATTTGGTTTTGCTTTGTTTTTTCCATAGTTTCTAATTTGTTAATGTCAAGTTAACTTTTCACTATCATAGTTAAAAAATTAAATAGCCTTTTTATATTAATATTTTTTACCTCAATTATATATTTCATATATATATATATATATATATATATATATATATATATATATATATATATATATATATATATATATATATATATATATATATATATATATATATATATATATATATATATATATATATATATATATATATATATATAATATATATATATATATATATATATATATATATATATATATATATATATTATATTTTATTTTTTTGTTGTTGATTGTTTTAAAAATGTTTAAATTTTTCTTATATTCAAACAAAGACATTTTATAATCATTAAAATTCATATAGACTTAATATAAAGTGACTACGACTTATTATCATTTAAATTCCACATGTGATATTTGCGAGCTTTTACGGGAAGATGATTACTGTTTTCACGATCTCACGATGTTTCTCTTTTCACCGTCATAACCTACAACTTTTGCACTGCTCCAACGCAGTTGATGGATGATGACATCGTTTAACACAATCTATATCGCGTGTTTCTTAACATAAAAATCTCAAACCACTTTGGTAAGTATCTAATTTATTTAGTTTCTTTTGAATTTAAAGTTCTCTTGGATCTAATCTATGATTCTTTGTATATATACTAATTTAGTTTAGTTTCTTTTTTGATTTTTGTATCTTTAATTTTTGAAGTATATCAAAGTCTATTTGAGGCACATGGAAATGGACACAATTTCACCTTTACGAGAACGAGTTTTTTATCTAATAAATAGAGAAATAAATGCTACAGTGTTACATAGTTGTGTTTGATAAAAGATGTAAAGATGCATCAATAACTTTGTAATATCTGATACAATCGTAGTCTTATTGGCGCAATTTATATGGTCATCATATGGATCAATGGATATAATTGGGACATCTATGGAAGTTCTTGTCCTTTATATTTTAACAGAGAAACAATATAATCTCCAGTTGTTTATTCTTATGTCCTAACTTATAAGATTTAAAATTAAGTCTCCGACATATTTTATAGGTTTTCAGAACTTTAACATACTTCGTCAAAAATTAATAACAATTTCTCTAGTTTATTTCGAAAAAATGACAGTGGGTTGCCCCTTATTTGAAAGCTTGAGTTTTGAAGAGGTTGACGGTGTAACTCATTTTAAATCATGCTTCGAATTTACTAGAGTTTTTCTTCAAGGGCTCATTCGAGCATTAATAGCTCCAAATTCAGTAATATATGTCAGTAATATATGTGGATTCATGTAATTATGAGTCATCTAAAAGCATGGTAAACAAATGTTCACAATTTACAAGTGACTCTGAATTTTGATTTCGTTTTGCTTTGTTTTTCCCATAGTTTCTAATTTGTTAATGTAAAGTTAACTTTTCACTATCGTAGTTAAAAAATTTAATAGTCTTTCTATATTAATATTTTTTACCTCAATTCTATATTTCATATATATGTTTTTTTTTGTTGATTGTTTTATAAATGTTAAAATTTTTTCTCATATTCAAATAAAGACGTTTTATAATCATTAAAATTCATATAGACTTAATATAAAGTGACTATGACTTATAATCATTTAAATTCCATATGTCATATTTGTGGTCTTTTACGGGAAGATGATTATTGTTTTCACGATCTCACGATGTTTCTCTTTTCACCGTCATAACCTACAACCTTTTCACTACTCCAACGCGGTTGATGGATGATGACATCTTTTAACACAATCTATAGCGCGTGTTTCGTAACATAAAAAATATCAAGCCTCTTTGGTAAGTATCTAATTTATTTAGTTTCTTTGAATTTAGAGTTCTCTTGGATCTAATCTATGATTCTTTGTATATATACTAATTTAGTTTAGTTTCTTTTCTGATTTTTGTATCTTTAATTTTAGAAGTATATCAAAGTCTACCTGAGACACATGGAGATGGACACAATTTCATCTTTCGAGAATTCGTTTTTTATCTAATAAATAGAGAAATAAATCCTACAGCGTTACATAGTTGTGTTTGATAAAAGATGTAAAGATGTATCAATAACTTTGTAATATCTGATACAATCGTAGTCTCATTGGCGACATTTATATGGTCATCATATGGATCAATGGATATAATCAGGACATCTATGGAAGTTCTTGTCCTTTATATTTTAACAGAGAAACAATATAATCTTCAGGTTGTTTATTCTTATGTCCTAACTTACAAGATTTAAAATTAAGTCTCCGACAAATTTTATAGGGTTTTAGAACTTGAACATACTTCGTCTAAAATTAATAACAATTTCTCTAGTTTATTTTGAAAAAATGACAGTGGGTTTCCCCTTACTTGAAAGTTTGAGTTTTAAAGAGGTTGGCGGTGTAACTCATTTTAAATCCATGCTTCGAATTTACAAGAGTTTTTTTTCAAGGGCTCATTCGAGCATTAATAGCTCCAAATTCAGTAATATATGTGGATTCATGTAATTATGAGTCATCTAAAAGCATGGTAAACCAAATGTTCACAATTTACAAGTGACTATGAATTTTGATTTGGTTTTGCTTTGTTTTTCCATAGTTTCTAATTTGTTAATGTCAAGTTAACTTTTCACTATCATAGGTAAAAAATTTAATAGTCTTTCTATATTAATATTTTTTACATCAATTCTATATTTCATATATATGTTATTTTTTTGTTGTTGATTGTTTTATAAATGTTGAAATTTTTCTTATATTCAAACAAAGACATTTTATAATCATTAAAATTCATATAGACTTAATATAAAGTGACTATGACTTATAATCATTTAAATTCCATATGTCATATTTGTGGTCTTTTACGGGAAGATGATTATTGTTTTCACGATCTCACGATGTTTCTCTTTTCACCGTCATAACCTACAACCTTTTCACTACTCCAATGCGGTTGATGGATGATGACATCTTTTAACACAATCTATAGCGCGTGTTTCGTAACATAAAAAATATCAAGCCTCTTTGGTAAGTATCTAATTTATTTAGTTTCTTTTGAATTTAGAGTTCTCTTGGATCTAATCTATGATTCTTTGTATATATACTAATTTAGTTTAGTTTCTTTTCTGATTTTTGTATCTTTAATTTTAGAAGTATATCAAAGTCTACCTGAGACACATGGAGATGGACACAATTTCATCTTTTCGAGAATTCGTTTTTTATCTAATAAATAGAGAAATAAATCCTACAGCGTTACATAGTTATGTTTGATAAAAGATGTAAAGATATATCAATAACTTTGTAATATCCGATACAATCGTAGTCTCATTGGCGACATTTATATGGTCATCATATGGATCAATGGATATAATCAGGACATCTATGGAAGTTCTTGTCCTATATATTTTAACTAAGAAACAATATAATCTCCAGGTTGTTTATTCTTATGTCCTAACATACAAGATTTAAAATTAAGTCTTCGACAAATTTTATAGGGTTTCAGAACTTGAACATACTTCGTCTAAAATTAATAATAATTTCTCTAGTTTATTTTGAAAAAAAGATAGTGGGTTGCCCCTCACTTGAAAGTTTGAGTTTTAAAGAGGTTGGCGGTGTAACTCATTTTAAATCCATGCTTCGAATTTACTAGAGTTTTTCTTCAAGGGCTCATTCGAGCATTAATAGCTCCAGAATTCAGTAATATATGTGGATTCATGTAATTATAAGTCATCTAAAAGCATGGTGAACCAAATGTTCACAATTTACAAGTGACTATGAATTTTGATTA